>JAUTDX010001222.1:0-105157 GCA_030844895.1 Ambrosia x helenae
TGACCTGATACTTAAAGTTGTGCTTTTGTTTAATTGTAAGTGTATGCTGTATTTGGGGTTATTGACATTTGTACGTGTCTCGAGCAACCATCCATGAATAAAACAGTACATTACGGTTCTCGAGCATCCCAAAATTTTATTTCAGTAGGGCTTATCCGATACTATAGGTTGAAAAAAAACGGTTTCTTTCTAAAACCAGAACCTGTAAACCTGACTCGAACCAGTTCAGTTTCAAGTAGGTAAAACAAGAATTGATTCTCTGTTCCATTTACGGCCCGACGGTCCTACATTGATTCCTCATCCTAGCTACACGAACCGGTTTTTTATGACATCAATCCTGAACCGGTTTGAAAAAAAACATGGTAGGAAAAACGATGTACATTATAAAAAAATTGTAATTAATATAAAAAAAGCATGTATTAACAAAATTACACCACATGGTTTGTACACTTACAAATATATACCCATACACCTTACAAAGTTGTAAAATCAATTGAAGTTGAATTTTATGTAACAAAAACTTTTTTGGCTTTTTTTCTTTTTTAAAAAAAGTGCGAGCAAGAATTGGTTCATGAACCAAAACCGAAACCAAACCGGTCTTTCAAATCGACCAACTAGGACGGAACCAAATCGGTTTCAAACCCGAAACCAGTTCGGGAACGAACCGTCAAACCTTAAAAGGTTAAAAAAAACCCATAATGTTGTATGAGATTTTCTTAGATCCAGAAACAACCCATGATTAAACCGATTCTTCAGGCGCATGACATAGATATTAGACCAGACCAATGCTATGAATACAAAAATAACATATATACAATACAATATATCACAAGAAGATTGATAAAATAAACATAAAATGAGTATTGCTTTCTAAAGTGTCATCCCCCCGCCATCGCGGGGTTTTCTACTAGTTTAGGTAATTGATATACACTACGCACTAGTATTTAGTATTTGCCCACGCACCTGTGGCGTTTCAAGTAGACGGAAATACCAATGCGATTGATTATACACTAATGATACGCAAAATTTAGAATAACTAATTATAAGTTTACAACTAACATCATCAGGGGCGAAGCTTGGTTTTTGAAGGGGGGGGGGGTCATTTTTTTCGATGGGTAGTGGCAAATCGGCGGGGCCCGGATTCAATTTACCTACGAAAATCGCAAATTTATACCACTGCGCCAAAAAACGGCGCGGGGGGGGGGAGCAATCCTTCGCTCCTGAACATCATTAATTGTATACTTATATATTACAAAATTTACAATAAGTTATTTTAACACATTACATGTTTAAGTCAAAAGGAAAAAATAGATGGAAAAATGTTAAACCTCACATGCACGTTGCGGCGTGTTAATTCGAAAAATTTAGAATGAAACGTCAAACGAAAACTTGCAAAAGATGGGAAATTTGAATGACCAAAGTTGAAAGTGAAAAAGTGTTGGAGGTAATGTAATCTTTTATATTAACAATAAAGGCATGATATGTCAAAAAGAATATGTTTTGCGTTGATTGAAAACCTTAAAAACAAATACATGTATTCAATAAATATTGAGACGGTAACGATGTTGTGTTAGTTTTTGGTATGTCGGAGTAGGAACTCGTATAGTTTGCGGCACAAGAAAAACACTTTTATTTTGAGTACAACTACGTTGTCGAAAAAAGTTATGCGGAATGTCGATAAGAACAAAATCTAAAGACAACCGCGTTACAAGTTATTCAGTTTTTTTAAAGTTTAGCGAATGCATGTGATTACAAACTGTACGAGCTTGTAGTTTAATGCCACGTGTCCATCGCTGCTCCTTCCCATTGTACTTTAAGCGGACACGTTACAGCGGTCAAACTCCCCGCGTTATAGTTCTGAATCCGCGGAGAGATGTTCGCTTTGAACACCGCCGATGTCACGTTCGGGCCTTGTGGGGCCTGTTTCGGTATTTGGGCTTGGTTTTTGGGGGTGGGCCCATGCGGATTTGGGTCCCTACCCCTTCAGTTATAATAAGTAAATATTATATCAAAGTTTATATTTTTTTAAACACATTTTGACTTATATATGTGTTAACCGATTATATTATACTTATTCAACCCATACAATACACAATTCTTTTTAACGATATAATTTTTTTATTACTTACCGTATAAAATTAGAGTTATTCAACTTGTGTAATACACGGGGTTATAATCAAGTACATCAATAAATAATTTTCAATACTAATAATAATAAGACTATCCGTTGTGGAGGTGCGAGCGAACGGACGCGAGCCATCAACTTGACTCTCAAGTAACCCGATCACTTGACCCCGTTGTGGCTAGAGGTGAGCATCGGCGCGACCAAAGGACATTTTCTCTCGTTAAACCACGCGACCACCATCGCTTGTGCTCGCTCACGCCGGGTTCGTGTCAGGCTATTGTGGCTAGGGGTGACCACTCGCGCCTCCGCAACGGATAGTGTAAGTATTTGGAAACAAGGATAAAAAATCAGAAATGACAAAAATGTCCTTGTGTGTTCAACTTGAACCATGGAGTCTTTGAATCTTGATTAGGTTGAGATAACACTAACAATGGAGGCGTTGAAGGTCTGGTCATCACGTCCTCTAAGACACTTATTCCATGTTGCTTCTTATTCCCATCTTCCCACATCCAAATCATACCTCCCTTCTTCTTTCATTCGTTGCTGTTCTTCTCTTCTTCCTCCGCCGCCACCACCGCCGCCGTGCCAAAACAACAAGGTGGAAGAGGTAGAAGATCACCCACTACTCCCAACACAAGTTCTACCTCTGATAGAGATGCCATTCGTGCTATTCGACTCAAAAAGGTTTCTTTTTTATGTTTCTTTATGCCTTTCTTTTTTATTTTTATTTTATTATGATGGGTTTAAATAGGAATTTGATTTTTCAGTTGTAATTGTTGTCTTGTTGAGTAAATTGGATTTAGAATTGCTGTCACGGGTTGTTTTTTATAGTTTAAATTTAGGTAATTGATATACACTACTGCACTAGTATTTAGTATTTGCCCACGCACCTATGGCGTATCGAGTAGACGTAAATACCAATGCGATTGATTATACACTAATGTTACGCAAAATTTAGAATAGCTAATTATAAGTTTACAGCTAACATCATTAGGGGCGAAGCTTGGTTTTTGAATTGTGTGTGTGTGTGCGTGGGGGGGGGGGGGGGGGCTCAATTTTTTCGAGCGTTAGTGGCAAATCGGCGGGGCCGGACTCAATTTACCTACGAAATTCGCATATTTATACCACTGCGCCAAAAAACGCTTGGGGGGAGGGGGGTTATTTTAACACATTACATGTTTAAGTCAAATGGGAAAAAATAGATGGAAAAATGTTGAACCTCACATGCACGTTGCGGCGTGTTAACTCGAAAAAATTAGAATGAAATGTCAAACGAAAAACTTGCGAAAGATGGGAAATGTGAATGACCAAAGTTGAAAGTAAAAAAGTGTTGGAGGTAATGTTATCTTTTGCATTAAAAATAAAGGCATGATATGTCAAAAAGAATATGTTTTGCGTTGATTGAAAACCTTAAAAACAAATACATGTATTCAATAATATTGAGACGTAACGATGTTGTGTTAGTTTTTGGTATGTCGGAGTAGGCACTCGTAATAGTTTGCGGCTCAAGAAAAACATTTTTATTTTAAGTACAACTACGTTGTCGAAAATTTTTTATGCCGGAACGTCGATAAGAACAAAATTTAAAGACAACCGCGTTACAAGTTATTCAGTTTTTTTTTAAGTTAGCGAATGCATGTGATTACAAAAAAACATATATTGTTATATGTTATGGAACTTTGGAAGTAATGTGTCTTTGATCTATATGTAGGTGGAAGAGTTAAGGAGCAAGGGATTTGAGCCCTATGCTTACAAGTGGGATAGAACACATACTGCTAATCAGCTGCAAGAGATTTATAAGCATCTAGAAAATGGTGAAGAATCAAACACTGAGGATGATCAAGTTTCGATATCAGGCAGAATTGTGGCGCGTAGGGCTTTTGGGAAACTCGCCTTCTTGACGTTGAGGGATGATTCTGGGACAATTCAGGTATGCTGATAATGTGAATCTTGTTACCACTTATATGATTTTCATGCTAGTGTAGCGTGTACGCAAGTGATCATAATGTAGTTAACAACATATCTTTATGATATTTCGTAATGACAAAATACCCTTAATTTAAAATCTCACAGTTACTATTTCTATATACATCAAAAAAACAGTCATACCCAGTGAATCTCATAAATAGCAAAGCTATTGGTAGGGTCTGGGGAGGGTGACTAGACGAGATGTAGGCAAACTTTACCTCTATCCCTGAGAATAAAGAAGCTGCTTCCAGAGAGACCCTCAGCTCGAGAACAAACAACGGACATACAAACAGAACTAAAAGAGCAGGTAGAAAGCTACCAAATAACACAAGCAGTGATGAGAGACTAACACGATGAAACATAAACATATGTAATATCAAGAAAGCCCCTAAGACCAAACTAAAGAACTATTGCATCATATCTAAAAGTCTTTAACCTTAATCATATGCAACCACAAACTCCTATCATGGACCATGTCCTCAAAGAAGTGCAACTCTAGTAAATCATTATTTTTCATAATTATTTTTCAACTCAAGAACATGAAACTTCTCGTATTTTTTTTCTTTTCTTTTTTACTCTTTTTTTCTAGCTCAAGAACATGAACAAATAAAGAAACTTTCTTTCCGTTCTATTTAAAATCTGGAGAACACTATGTTAAAAAAAAAAAAAAAAACGGTGCATCAAAGAGAATTTAATTATACAAGCTTTTGTCACTAATCATCTGCATAGTGGGGCTGTTTTCTATTACTGATATATTCAGTTATGATTTCAGCTTTACTGTGAGAAAGAAAGGCTTGTAAATGATCAGTTTGAGCAATTAAAAAGCCTTGTCGATATAGGCGACATATTGGGTGCAAGTGGCTCAATTAAACGGACTGAAAAAGGTTAGCTTTTGCAATGCTTTACTTAGTTTACCAAAGACAAATAGTGTATACATTACCATAACATATGCATATTTATTAGTCTTTATATATTTTCAGGGGAGCTTTCTGTATGTGTAAATTCATTTTTGATTCTCACAAAGTCTTTGCTTCCGTTACCGGATAAGTTTCATGGTCTAACAGACGTGGATAAGCGTTATCGCCAACGGTTAGTTTTCATATACCTTTTGCTGTAAATACATCTGTGCATTCCTTTGTAGCTTGTACTTTAATAATTTTACGGTCTTCAGATTGGCTTATTGTTAAAACAGTTTTTGAAGCAATTTTGTTTTCTTGTATAGATATGTAGATATGATTGCAAATCCCGAGGTAGCCGATGTGTTCCGCAAAAGAGCAAAGGTAGGTTTAAAACTTTATGCTTATATCATCTTCTTATTTATTACTCATATAATGCTAAAAAATTATAAGTATTTTTACTTAAAATGCTGGTATAGATTTTCACCTGATATGTGCTTCACTTCAGTAGATTGTCTCAGTTATACGCCAGACTGTCGAATCCGTGGGGTTTATTGAAGTTGACACACCCGTTCTTCAGGTTTTGAAATCATTTACAAACTTTTTTTGATGTAAAGATTTGATTTTTTTAAAAATTATTTTGTATTCTTAAAGTAATTTTATTTTTTAGGGAGCGGCTGGTGGGGCAGAAGCTAGACCGTTCATTACACACCATAACTCTCTCGGTAGAGATCTTTACCTGAGAATTGCTACTGAACTCCATTTAAAGAGAATGTTGGTGAGGTTCTAAATATTTGACATTTAATAATTAAAATATATAACAGCTACATTAACTTGGTTCAATATTTTTTATTTTTACACTTTTTTATTATTTTATTATTTTTTTTTGTAAACTTGTTTTTATATTTGTAATTGCAATATAGGTTGGAGGATTTGAAAAAGTATATGAGATTGGAAGAATATTTAGAAACGAAGGCATTTCAACTCGTCATAATCCAGAATTTACAACTATAGAGGTAATATATGTATTATTTTCCTTCATGTCATGTAACACTCGTATATTAAAACTGTCATTTTGATCGGTTTTATTCTTAACATGAACCAGATATATGAAGCTTACTCAGACTATGAAAGCATGATGAACATGGCTGAAGAAATTGTAACTCAATGCGCTATTGCAGTAAATGGGAAGCTTACTGTTGATTATCAGGTGTGTAAACTTTAAATTTAATGTTAGGTTTTCGTTTTCTTGTTTTTATTTTTAATTGATATTTTAGAAACTACATACAACCAAACATCTATCCAAACCGACTCTTCGGTGATAACCAAGCCGTCTTGAGAAAATCCACGCACGCAACTATGTTTTCAGTTAATAATGAGTTGAAAAGCAGTTTTATTATTACCGATTTAACGCAGGGCGTGGAAATCAATCTGGAAAGGCCTTGGAGAAGGGAAACGATGCACAATCTAGTGAAAGAAGCTACAGGGATTGATTTTATCGAATTAGGAAACGATCTTAATGCTGCTAAAGAAGCAACTTTTAATGCACTCAATATGGGTCCAAATAATCAAGACAGGCATTTGATCGAAGCATGTTCATCAGTTGGCCACGTGCTTAACGAGGTCGATTTCCATAATCTTTTTAAGATCTGATATAAGTCGAATACCAACGATATTATTTCTTTTTTCAGGTTTTTGAGATGGTGGTAGAACCTACACTAGTGCAACCTACATTTGTGCTGGATTATCCTGTCGAGATATCGCCTTTGGCTAAGCCCCATCGGAGGTATTAAAATATTTTTTTGTTATTTAGTGACATATTTTTTATATACATGCATCATCTGTCCTGATAAGAATGCAACCAAAAAGCAGAATCTTTTGCACAAAATCAATTTCACTAATGAACAAAATTTTGGCCCATCTTCAAACGAGTCAAAACGAGCAAAATTTCAAAAACAAAAGCTAAAAGAGGAACTGGTCAAATGGGCTCGGTCAAATCCGTTGGAAGTCAGCCAAAGTTGGTTTTTAGTGTATACAACCTTCTAAATCATTTATTAATGTCATAGTATTGTTTTTGTAACCAGCTAATCATTATTGACCCATCTATCAATATATTAATTCTTTTTAAAAAAAATGGATAAAGAAAATGTTAGTAGATCTTATATACGTCGCTAAAAGGAATCAGTGGTGTGTTTTTTTTTTTTTTTTGAAATCAAACTATATTTCCATATCAATAATCATTTTTCGTTTTCGACATAGGCATGCAGGCTTAACTGAGAGATTTGAGCTATTTATTTGTGGCCGTGAATTAGGGAACGCGTTTTCTGAATTAACTGATCCATTGGACCAGGTATACTCATCTGTATATTTTCTAATCATTTAAAACCATAAAAAGTTATGTAACTAGCAAATTTCGACAGAGAGGACGGTTAGAAGAACAAATGAAGCAGCATAATCAAAAGAGAGAAGCTGCAGCATCAAAAGCATCAGACACAAAAGATGACGACGACGATGCATCTTATGAGGTGACTCTTGATGAAGATTTTTTAACAGCTTTGGAATATGGGATGCCACCAGCTTCAGGAATGGTACAAACGCGTCTCTTTCACATTATTTCAATTAATTTTTACCTAAAAGTTATAAAGTTATTGGTCAAAAATTTTGTTTTTTTTTCTTTATTTATGGAGTAATATTAATGTCAGGGACTTGGAGTTGATAGGCTGGTGATGCTATTGACCAATTCAGCCAGTATTAGAGATGTTATTGCTTTCCCTGTGCTTAAGATTCAGCAATGATATTATTATATTATTTTACTTTTAAAATAATTGAACCTACAAGACAACAACCATTTATTCAACTGATTAATATTCCATAATAATATCATTTGTTGTGACATACAGAATTGACACCCTTGTTTGTCACTTGTCCATATGAATTGGATTTGATTGTGATCTATGTTTTGAAAATGTCTTACACAATATACATAAACACATATAGTCGTAAATTACTGTACTTGTACGTGTTATGTTAGCATTTTACTTATTTTAATAAAAGCGTTAAGTACAATTTGAGTCACTGTGGTCATGCCCAATCTACTGGGTGGACCCCTAATTCTTAATTTAGGCCCCCCTTGACTCCTTGAGTCCTTTTCGACATTGGTCAATCGAGTTACTCTTTGTAATGGAGGTTAACCATCCGTTACTCAAGAGGGTGTCTTTGTCATTTTGTGCAAGTAAAGAGGGGTGATTTTGTCATTTTCACTCTTATATAAATTACACACCAATTCTGGAAATTACCACGTATACTCTCGCACTCACCACCACCAACACAATGGCATCACCTCCACTAACCGTCGGCATACATTCATTGTCTCCACCATCTTCAAACAACCCCAACTATGTTGACATGAATGAGGCCTATGGCGCATTCGATAACTTAACCGGTGAGAGATTTGCCCCAACCATGACCCTATCTCACTTGAAGAGTAACGATCCAATGAACCCAACATACGAAATAAAAACACAAAGAAAAAACAATACATTTTTTGACAAATCTCTAATATATCATGACCATTAACCATTTATACATAACAAAACATTAACAACGTCAAGGTAAAGTCTCTTCATTTCCATCCCCATTTGCAAACACAAACCACTTCTTTGATTTGCAACAATTTATCAAGAAATACCATAAAACAGCACCCACAGTCATCAACCCGCTAACCAACAACACAATCTTGATACAGACCATCACACCATAAAAACGCAGATGGAATCAGACACATGACCACCAGCCCCGGTACCCACAATGACACCTTATACGATCGTTTCAATGTTGGAAACTTCTTTCGTAGCCATACAAACGTTGCAAACTCCGGCAACATCCCTAAACTATATATAAAGTTTAGGATGCCAATAATCACATTACTAACATCAATTATTATCGGCCTATGGGTCGTAAGCTCGTAATCGAAATAGGGGTGTAAACGAGCCGAGTAGAGCCCGAGCTTGACTAGGCTCGAGGTCGGCTCGTCATACTTTTATGAAGCTCGAGCTCCAGCTTAGCTAGGTTCGAGCCTAATACTTTGAGCTCGAGCTCGACTCGAATGTAAAACCCAAGAGCTTGAGCTCGGCTCGATATAATTTTAGAACAATTTTAAAGGAGCTAAAAGCTCGGCTAGAGCTCGGCTTGTCAATGTTAAATAGTAGGTATACTATAAATAAAATATAATAATAATAATAATATAAATTTTGTTTGGGCTCGTTTAGGCTCACGAGCCTAAACGGTTTTTGTATGAAAAGCTCGAGCTCGGGTTCAATAACTAAACGAGTCGTTTTTCAAGCTTGAGCTCGGGCTCGTTAAGGCTCGGCTCGTTCAAGCTTTTTACCAATCCGATCTCTAAGTAGTTATCGAGTCGTTGCGCATCATTTACACCCATAATCGAAATATATCGGTCTTTAGCCAGACCTGAAGAGAAGCCCAATGGACTAACATATGTACTCATTTCGGATCTAAAAAGATCCGATCCAGGACGCAACTCCCATACATACATTAATTCGATGATAAAACGATGATTATCACCTGAAATCAGAACCCAAGTGGAAGACGTAAATGGAATCACTGGTTGGTAGACAGTTAATGAGTAATCATACAACCTATGGTACCGTAATATCCATCACAAACCCACCAATTTCTACTCGTAAAATTAGGGCTAATCGCCACACCAATTTTCCCCTACGTTCCAAAAAATCCAACTTTCAAGGTCAGTTAAACACGATTTTTTTATTATTATTTACTTATTTTGCCTTTACTTATTTTGTTATATTTCATTTGAAGTCAAAATTCTGATTATCTAATAAAATATGATGATCACAATTAGGCTTGTAAACAAACCGGACGTTGTTCTAGTGAATTGTTCGTGAACTGTTTGGTGGGATTAAACGTTGTTTAGTGAATCGTTCATTTATGTGAATGTTCGTTCATTTAAATTCGTTTATGTCCGTTCATTTACGTTTGTTTATGTACGTTTGCTAATTGCTATGTTCGTTAGTTTACGTTCATTTGTATCTTCATTTAATTTTTAGGCCCATTATACTGTTAACGAACGAACATAAACGAACACTAACACACTCATTTTCTTAACTAACGGGCACAAACAAGAAAACCCCATTTGTTTAGTTGTTCGTGTTCGATCGTTTGGTCAGTTAAGTCAAACGAACGAACATGAACATGCCTTGTTCTTGTTCATTCAGTTTGTTACAAGCAGCAGAAGCACATCCAATTATCCAAACACCATCTCTTGCAGCAATAGTGTCACAACGGATCATATGTTATTTCATATGATCATATCTTGTAATCAGTTCTAAAGCGCGGTGTCACTTTAGATTTTCAGGGTTATGCAAAGCCTTCTCGCCTTTTGCCAGCCGATGAAGTGAAACCGACCACTGAATATTCGTTAGAGAAACTGGTGACATCTTTCAAAGAAGACACACATGAATGCTTATACAAACTCACAATTCGTACGAGTAATTACAACGGATCAGATCTATCCGACTCAAACTCTGGAATATTGCTTTGTTTGGTAGACAAAAATGGCGATTCGATCTTACAAAGAATTTCAGCAACTTCAACTACAGATCAAGATTCTTCCAATTTGCTTAGTTTTCGGAGAGGTTCTGTTGATCATCTCACTTTTGAAGGACCCGCGATTGGAATGCTTGAAGCTCTTTGGATTGGCCTTGACTCAGGTTAGATATGCCTTCAATTTTTAACATTTTATAAGATGGTGAATTAATAATAGATTAATTGTTATAAGTTATGATTTTTATAGGTCAGTGGCGGCTAGCAGGTACGAGCGTTACTTGTTGGTCGAGACAGAATTCTAAAGAAAATGAAAATCACAAATATGGTATCTTTCAGTATGATTTCATGGCGGATAACGTATTGTTAGGGGACGGAAAAGATACTTCCATGATAGAACTTAGACCGAGTATAATTACCAACATTGCTAGCGACAATTTAGATCAAAACATATCGCAGTTTTCTTCACTAAGAAGTATGACAAATGAAGAAAGCATGAAAGAATATGCAGATTTAAAGTTCTCGTTATTGTTATACGACGCGCTCCTTATTGTCAGCGGATCAACGATTGCATCTTTCACTTCTGGTGAAAATGCTGCATTTGCTTTCTTGACTGGTGGAATAGGTGGTTTTCTTTATCTTTTGTTGTTGCAGAGGTCGGTTGATGAACTGCCGTCACCTGTTCTGGATCGAACTGGTGGTCTTGACCAAATGTTTGGGCGGTTCAAAGGTCAGGTGATCACTTTGGCTTTGGCACTCGCGTTTGCTGTTATTGTCGTTAAACTTGGTTCAGGAGATGAATCTATCGCGTTGACGCCTAAGGATATTGTTGTTGGCATGATGGGGTTTCTGTCATCAAAAGTTGCTGTCTTATTAGCTGCTTTTAAACCGTTGCCGGTTGGCACGAAACAGAGCTGATGGGAAGGATGGTGCGACTGTATAAACTAATACTCCACAAATAGTTAGAACTTAGAACTTTGTATATATACAAAACAGATGTATAAATTAATAAATAGTTTCAATGATACGCAGTCAAATCTTATCATTGTCTTAGAGGGTGTTTGGGATCGCGTTTTGAATCTGATTTTTAGATTATTACGTTTTAAAAACGCAGATAATCAGTTTTTTAAGCTACCAAAAGCAATAATCTATAAGCAGCTCCACCCTTACTTGTATACATCTGTTCAAGTGATTGTATTTAGTAAATGATAATATTCCCAAAAAATAGTCTAATTGTTATGGAAAAAACAAAAAAAAAGGCAAATTGTTATGGGAAATCATAAATGCGTTTGCCGGGAGTCGAACCCGGGTCTATTGCTTGGAAGGCAATTATCCTAACCGTTGGACTACAAACGCTATCTTGTCAACAGTTCCCTTAAATACCAAGATATACTTGTCATCTTACTCTAGAAACCAAACGTTGTCTACCGTCTACGTCTACTATTTTAGTACCTTCTAAGGATCAGTCATTGAGATCGAGTATGTAGGCGTGGACAATATGCTCCACAAGATTCGACCAAAGGGCGTGGTGGGTATCTCCATAAAGTAACATCGCAAAACAAACGAACACTCACGAAGTTGTTATATCTATGTTCAATCTTGATTTGCTTTAAAGGGTTTCATAGATTAGAAATTTTGGTAAAAAACACAACTTGATCTAGAGTTTGGTACAGGAGAACAGATTGTTTATGACCATAATGCGATGCGTAAATTAGTATCAAGTGTTTTTAACTAAATAATGGTAAATAAAAATAATTATAACATCAAAGAACCCAAAAAAGACCATGAAAAGGAAAGACATGACAAACATTTAAATGTCTTTCCTCTACAAACAGAAATTAAAAAAAAAAAAAAACAATAAAAATGACCAAATGATGGTGGTTATGTTTTGTGCAGCAAAGCAACTCCAGGATCCACTGCCTCGTTTTCAAAATTCCATATGTGTCGTTTTTGGTCTCTTTATTTCCCATGAGAGAATGAGTCAGCATGCCGGTCTGATGAAGACTGCCATGTCAGCATTATAAGAAGTAATCGGGTGTCCTACGTGTCACGTCAGGCTCTCCCCTCCTTGGAGCTGGTTCAAACTGCGATTCATATTTGTAATAGGTTAAAAGCTAAAACGCCCTAAATAGTCAGAAGCAGAAATAATGTCCGGATAATCATATTATCAACTTCCAAAACACAAATCCAAACATCATAGGTATGAAACAGTTAAACCCCATTGCCTTGTGATCTCACTAAATGTAGCATGTGTGTATATGCATCTATATTCTATACATACACTTGGTGAAATCCCGTGCAATGCACGGGAAGGCTATATCATTTTTAAGGCCTGTTTACTAAAGACCAAATCAAGAAGTCAAGCATTTGTTGCAAGCAAAGTCTGTTTACTAAGGTTTGTTCCAGAGCAGTGGGTCTGTTAAGTGTTAAGGAGATCTGTCTGAAACAGATATTGCTTCAACAGTTTGCTTCAAACAACCTGAAATAGAATATGCACACATTGTTAAAGAGAAACCTGAATGAAAGTGTGACCCTTGCAATCATCCACTTCAAGAATTGAAGCCATATTACCACAACGGTAACAATAATTAGGTGCGCTAAAAATTGTCACAACTTTTCGTTCCTGCATAACCAATTTATAATCAGTAAAAAAAAGTCGTTTTTAAACCATAATTAACACCATCAAAATTTAAAAAAGCTAACATAAGTATTACATGTCCCCAATTGAATCCCTCCATAACCAGCTGATGAGCTCTAGCAATTAGCTTTAAGCCATTCGTATGATTATATTGCTCGGATATATCCTGAATTACAATATTTAACAAACAAAATTTAGTAACTCCGTTACATAAACGACTAACTGCATAAATAAAAGAAAAAATGGAAAAAAAATGATAGGGAGAGATAATTACTTGACCAAATGTGTATCCAGCGCCCCGAGGTGAAATACCCCAACCACAACGGTCATCAGGGTCAGACCATAAGAGATCACACATGGGTCCCTCATGTGGCACTTCTTGAACACGGTCAAAATTTCTTATATTATCGAGTGTTTCAATTGAAGGGGACAATCCACCATGAAGACAAAAGATTTCAGATTCAACCTAAAGACACAAACCGTAAAAGCACAAGGGTTAAAAGTTTAAAACGGTAAAAACACAAGAGTTAATAATACTTGAGACAAGTTTAGGTGTTACTGACCAATGCAGTGAGTGGAAGATAATCAAATAGATCAGTGAATGTCTTCCATACGTTAGCACTACCGTATCTGCAAAAAAGTCAGCAGTTGACGTAATGAATAAACTTGCATAGAAGCCGTGGAAACACTATTATCATATACGGGAAAAATGGAAAATAAGTCGAATATTAAAGCATGTTGGAAACTCACTTTCTTAAGCATTCATCATAAAATCCATACACTTGAGTGATCTGCAGAAAAAACATTGCGGCTATTGTTATATACATTAAATAATTCTTTAAAAATAGTTATTACATGACTTCTAAAATGTTATAATTTGATTAGAAACTTATACAGAAAATAATAATATGTTAATTACAGCAAAAGGATGTACCTGCCGACTTTCATGGTTTCCTCTTAGAATAGTAATCCTTTGTGGATAACGCACTTTAAGGGCCACCAAGAGCTACAATGACAAACAAGAATCATACTAAAAAACACAACTTTATAATTCTTGCATGCTAAATTTAAAAATAAAAAGAAGATATATATATATATATATATATATATAGGGGAGGGTTATCTTGAGAACGCTAAATATTGTGAGAACCGTGAGAACAAGTAAAAAATCAATCAAAATCAATTTTTTTTAATACAAACCTTATTATAATCAAAATACAACATTAATAAATGAATGTTCTTTTCAAATAATTCATCTTTTCTTGCAAAAACACTTTCAAATTAACTTTTTACACATGTGTAAATGAAACAGTTTACACATGTATAAACAGTAAATTTACACATGTGTAAAGACAATTTTTTTTCGTATACGTTTGAATTTTTACGCGTAAATTGTGTTTTTGGGATTGTATTTTAGTAATAAAGATAAATGTAAAAAGAAATTTTGAATTTGAATGGTTTTAAATGCCGTTCTCACGGTTCGCACGAAATATAGGTGTTCTCAAATTAACTTTCCCCTATATATATATATATATATATATATACTTACAGTCACTGTTTCAACCGAGTAATAACCACGATCAACGTAATCTCCCATGAATAAATAATTTGTATCCGGGCACTAAATAAAGAATGAAAAAGAGAGCACTAAATAATTCGTAATCTCCATGGATAAAAATAATGAAGATGGGAGCACAAACACACACCTTCCCTCCGATCCTGAAAAGCTCTGCAAGATCATGAAACTGCCCATGAATATCCCCACAGATTGTCACAGGGCTCTTAACAGGCTGAAAGAAACACATACGCAAAATGTTGATGAGTCTACATTTTTGTTATGGTACCACAACATGAATTTTAAAGACTGCCCATAGTTTCAACCAAATAAATGTACATCACATAAAAGATAAAGAGGAATATCTACCTGCACATTGCTTTCTTGCATCAGGATCTCTTTTGCCTTATCACATAATGACCTAACCTACATTCAAAGTCAAAGATTGGACCGTTAAAAAATTAAGAAAAGAAAAGGCTCCAAACGATCACATCAAAATTTGATATGATCCATCCAAGAGCAGCAGTGGCGGATCTAGAAATTAATTTCAGTAGTAACGTTTTTCATTTTTTTCATTTTAGTAGTAACATTTTCCAAATATCGTAAAAAAAACAAATTTTCCACTACGCGCGAAGTTGAGTAGCAACGGACGCGGCACCTAGCTTCAAGCTAGGTCCGCCCCTGAAGAGCAGCAACATCAAAGATTCAACCGTTTGTTTAACCCGTCTTTGAAAATGCGTATAATATTGTATAAAAATATAAAAATGCAAGCTTTACCCCCAAAAGGTGAAAAGCTTCTTTAAGAACGTAAGAGCGTTTGGATGCGCGCTTCGATTGTCCATCTGATTATTGCAGGTTCAAGTCATACCAACTAAACTTTAGCTACCATTACATAACTGTTTAGGGGTTGACTAATGACTACTAATCACTTGTCATATTTTCTATTGTTTTATCTGTTAACTTTCTTCAATATCAAGAATTTGTCAAAACATTCACATCATCAAAAAATGATTATTCACTTAAGGAGCATAAGCACATCCAAACACAATCTCTGGCTCATTATATAAAAATAATCTAGTTATTCAATATCACATGATTACTTGTAAATAAGTTAATTCATAACTGTTAGAAAAAAATAAATAATAATAATAAAAACAAAAATTCTGAAGATGGCAAAGAGTCCCTAAAACTCAAAAAGTAATCAAATTTCACCAATAGCAAATCAACCAATTCAGACCCAAAAACAATATCATCCAAAATTTTAAAAAAATCCAAAATTTTAAAAAAAATAATAATATCACCAAGATTCTCATACCTCTAAATAATTTCCATTATTAAAAAAAAAACCAGAAAAAGCTTAAGACTTTATAATAATAGATCTGACCCAAATAGATCTTGGCCAAAAGTAAATCTAATATACCCAAAAAAAATAATCTAAAAATAATGAGATCAATCAGAAAGACAACCCATGAAGAAAAGAAAAAGAAAATGAAAAGGGTATAGACCTCTTGTTCAGACAAGGGCTTGCACTGCATGAGCTGTGAGATATGTTCATCGACATTGTGATTGACACGTTGCATAGCTGGATCCAAGCTCATGTTTTGGGTATGTTTTTTTATGGATTGATTTGGAACATGTGACCAAAAGGAAATGAATGAGGCGAGTGAAGAAGATGACAGTGGCAGAGAAAACGTAAAGAGAGAGAGAGAGAGAGAGAGAGAGAGAGAGAGAGAGAGAGGTGTTATTTGTTATTTTATTGGATCGCCTCTGGTTTTCTAAATAATTTCGAAATTTGAAAAACAAAGACTCCCTTGTACGATGAAGGTTATTTTATTTTGGGGGTTCTTTGTTTTCCATTTTATTTTTTATTTTTTCAAATCATTTTTCATTTTAAAAAATTAACAAATTACGAGAGAATAACAGGTAGGCAGATAACAAGTTACGTTGATATATGATAGAGACAAACTCTTAGTTCCTGGAGGTCGGTGAATTACTGTGAACCACCTTTTGCACTCGATACAGAAAATGGGTTGCCTTAGGGGCAATGGATCCAAATGTATCGAAAGCAAAAGGAATAAAGATGTGTTAATTCTTAGAATAGGTTGTTTTGTGCTTTGTAACCTTCTTGGACTTTGACTTCAAAACCGCTTGTCTCGGCACAAACCCGATGTCCCCAAATCCTACCAGGGGGACACCCCAGTGAGGTCCACACAAACATGTTTGTTGCCCGCCAATCAAACACGAGAACATCCAGCGAGCGTAGGTGGACCTCCCTTTAAGCGGGTCAATCAAAAAGTTCAAGGGAGCCTTTTTCTTAGCGGGTATCCCAGCTCGCCTAAGCAGATCCCACAGGATGTTCCTAACCAGACCGTGTTGGTACTTGAAACCCGATAGCTCTTTATGGGGGATTGTGTGCTCTCAAAATTTATCCAAGCTGGCCTTTTTTACAGGGAAAGGAGGGATCATAAACCAATATTTAACGATGACCCGATACCCCACCAACAACATATGTTGTCCAAGCCCTTCAATGGGGACGACAATTAAGAAATCTTGAGCATGCGCTCCTTAGAAGCATTCAAGGACCATTTTCTGTCGTGAAGACATATCAAACTTCTCTCCCAACAAATCTTGAGCATGGGCCCCTTAGAGGGTTGTCCTTATCAGTAAAACCGTCAAGATCAAACTCAGGAAGAGATTTATGAATATTGTCCAACGTGAGCTCGTAATCAGAATCTGTCCCTACCACACCACTACCCCTAAGGATGTGATCCTAGAACTTCTAAAATTGATAGTTGAATCTAAATCTACCTCATTTGCTTATAATGTGCTTTTTTTTCCATTTAGAAGGGGCACCATGGTAAATTAGGTGTTTTATGTAGTAAGTATGCTTTAAAAATGAAGTATGTTGTTAGAATACTTACAATAGAAGCATTATAAAGCACGGTGTTAGCATAAACTCCAATGTATGTATCCATTGTGTGGTTTGTAGGAAAAAACATATCACCATCTTATGTCGTGTGGCTTAGTGGCAAATGTATGGTGTCAGTTTGCATCTGGTGTAAGCTCCTGTCTCCATCTACGTGTGTTTTAGTCAAGAAGATTTTGGACACTCCTGATTATATTTGTATGGTCTTTATTACTTTGCACAAGATGGTTTTACTAGGGGTCTTCATGTCTACCTGTTGGTTTCTATGGTGATCGCGTAATGATGAACTCTTCAACAACAAACCTATTCTTATGGGTCAAAAACAAGGTCCGGCCATGATAAATACGTCACAATGTGCACTCTGTAGGACTTGAACTCCCAAACTTTTAAATGCGTAGTATACCACTTAACTATTAGGATAACCTTTAAGGAGTTTTTCTTATTGTTAAATTTAAACTTTTTTCTTTCAAAGGGCTCTTTTTTATACTTCTCTTAGTTATGTTGGTCTCTTTTTTAGTCTTGAAATTTTTTTTATTTTATTTTTTTTTTTTTTGCAACTTTTGTAATTTGAAGTGTTCATTCAAAACTCAAAAGATTTATTTGGTGCGATTGTATTGAGTGTGATTGATGTTATTATAAAATATTTAACTTGATGTTATTCAAAAGATATATTTTATAATTTGTTTGTTTAAACAGGAAAAAAGTAAAATGTTTAGCCATGAGGTAAATCATATCTGATCTCCTAATGATTCGACTTAATCCATGATCCAACTAAATAAATCTGGATCTAACTCTTAGCCATTGGATCTTGATCCAGTTAACTTATTTAATAGTTATAGTCACAAATATAATAATGAAATTATAATATATTTGTTATACCACTTCCTTTGGTAATGAACTAATCCCTATATAATGAAAATTATTTAATAGTTATAGTCACAAATTATAATAATGAAAATTGTTTATTTGCAAAGCATACTAAGACAAGTAGATATAACCGACAATCATCCCAAAATTTGCAATCACTTACTTATAATAATCAATACCCAGACTGCTTTTAGAGCGCTTATAACCGGAAAAACAAAACGTAACTCAAATTGAAAAAATTATATAAATGTGTTTGAAAAATTATATAGTGCGACACCGGGTAAATATGAGACATTATCCGTACACTAGATTAAGCATGCATTACCTTAATTACATGCATTAGATACCCTTTTTAAAGGTAAACTTTTATTAAACACAAACGAGCCGCCACTAAGTCTCCAAGGAAGAGACAAAGCAACGGCATAACCAAACAGTTACATCACTTCAAATCTACATCTAAACCAAAGGAAACTTAAAGTTTTTATCTCCGCAATCACCTCCATCACCTTCAGTTTTTTATCCAAAAAAATTAGATCATTTATAATAGCTCTCCAAATGCTCCGCAAAGCTATGTACATAATCCCACAGAACGCAATCCTGTTATCACCTTTGAAACCCACCGATGTGTGCATAGTGACAATATTGCGGACCAAGAAAGTGAACAAGTTTGGAACACCGCACCACAAAGCAATCGACATCCAAATCCCGGTCGAGAAAATGCATCCCGAAAACAAATGCTCTGTTGTCTCCAGAATATAATCACAAAAAACACAACTCTTTTTTGGAACCCGAATGTTTCTTCTTTCAAAGCCGATGTTGTTGCAATTCTATCCATCTCCGCTTGCCACACAAAAATGTTTATCTTAGCCGGAAGCCATTTGCACCGATCCAAGACGAATGCTGATCTAAGCTGAGCCTCATTTTGTAACCAATGTTTAGCAGAGATAACCGAAAAATCCCTAAATCATCTATACACCACGCCCAATTATCCTGTCTTGTCGACCATGTAATATCGGCCACTGCATTCAAACAAGCTGCCAATTCGTCCTATACAACTGCATTCATACCCCGGCCCCTGGTTCCAAGCACAAGATTATCGTTCAAAGATCCAAGACGCTCAGCAACCATAACCAACTTTTTATTCTCTAATTTAAATAAATTAAGGAACCTATCCTTAAACGCTTCTTCACCAAGCCATATATCAATCCAAAATCTAATATTTCTCCCATTTCCCAAATTACCTTTCAACAATTCGTTCAAACTTCGGCCTTCTGCTTTAGTATTATTCATGTGCTTTACAATGTTTTCCATGTACTTGTCAAACGGTTATTGATCGGCATTGCTCCCCATTTCCTTTTTGTGCAATCAATAGAATCAATAATTCTTCCCCATAACGCACAAGGCTCCATTTTATATCTCCAAAACCCACTTAAGTAAAAGCGCACTATTACTTATATCTAACCTCTTCAAACCCAAACCTCAATTCTTCAAACCCACATGCATTAGAGACCTAATCTTGTTGATTAAGTCATTTTAAGTCTAGCAAAGCCCATTTTAACGTATTGTTTATATTTAGTTATCTTGTTCGCCGTGATAAACCTTTGTCTTAAATATGTTGGTGGTTATCCAGAATTATAAAACCTAACCCCAAATGGATAAACAATGTTAAGTTAATACATAATTAAGACAATATTAGAAAGAATACAAAAGTGTGAGAACTATATATATATATATACACGACCCAAGGGTGGCTCGATAATTTATCCAACCATAGCTAGGGCTTGGGGCCATATGACCCCCCGCCCCCCAAATTTGTTTTACGTTTGTACTATATATAGTAGTTGATTTTTTTTTAAATAGCTTATGTATAACTTTTTTTAGAGTGTCATTCAAATCAGAATTTTGACGTTTGAAAAAGGTGGAGATGTTGCGACGTGACATGGTGGCATCGATGTGGCGGGTTTGAATTGATATGCCGTGTTGGCAACACCATGGCCATGGGCCACTACACACGGTATTATCAAATAATCAGGCTTTGAAAAAAAAATCACATGTTGGGTTGTCATATCTAACCTGTCTGTGTCATAAGCAAATCGTGTTCAGTTTGATCGATTTAACTAGACGAATTGTTATCCGATTGGCATGTTCAACCAACTTAATTAAACATTATGGTCCGTCAACTTGTTTAATTATGTAGGTTGGGCTACTAACCCTTTATGACCATTTAACCAAATTTTTACAACCCACTAACCCGATAACGCACATTTACAACTTGAATTTTTACAACCCACTAACCCGATAAAGGGTTAAACTAGTCATATTCAGGTTACATGATTTTAATAGTGTATATAATGTCACGGGGGTCGTCATTCGAGGCCCCATGTGGCGTCCGCGATGCTCAAGGATAAGCCAATTTGTCCCACTCTTTATCTGGAGTAAGGGTTTCGTATTGTCTTGGATTCGTCAGGAGGGCGACAAGAATTCTCGACCAGTGATGCTTTCGACACATAGACATGTCTTGGTACATACACTGCCTTATTTTGCCGAGGACATCCCTGACAAAGTCCTTAACTGACTAGTAAACCCATATAAAACGACCTTTGAACATTTGCCCCGTGACAATAAGCTAGGATGAATCTTTGTGTTGTGAATAATTATACGAGTGGTGTTCACCTATTATAATTATAAGGGAAGAAGGGGTCCTCCCCGACCCAAACACCAGCAAATAGGTGTCACATAGTCTACATGGCGACAATTTGAACATCGACGACGGTGTTATCAAAGTTACCTAACCACACATATCTCTCCTTTGTAACCCACACACATGCTTCATTGGCAACTACCAACCGATAAGAATCCCCGATGACCCTTATCAGAATGATCGGCGACGGTGTTACGATACCCGATGTGTATTCTTATATTGGGAGGATCTCACCCACCCCCAATTTTCTATTGGCTTCCCCATCCCTTATTTGTACCCTTTGAAACAACCAAGACCCAAAATCATATCATACCAACAAAAAAAGATTTCTAGAGAGAGAAACAAAACAACATAAAACAACCGCAAAGATATTTTCATTCATATCGCCTTCCTTCTTCCTCACAAAAAAAATTAGGGTTTCTACTTCCTTTGCCCCCCACATTCCGATCAACAGTTTTCCCTCCATCTTCTCGTAAGTTTTTTCCTAATCCTGTTACCCTTTTACTTTAATTTAATACCCTTTTTGTCTTTTCCTTCAATCTATGCTTCTTTTCACCAACCCATATTATGCATGTTTCTTGTTTTGCCTCTTTATCAAGATTTGTATTTTTTGATAAATTATCTATTTTTTTTGATAAATTATGTATCTTTTTTTGATATTGTGGAGATTATATATTGTTTCTTGAATCTTGATGTGTTTAATCTTGGTGTAATTTGATTTTGATCATAGGTTTTGGTAGAGTGGAAGTGAAAAAGATATAAAGATTGATTGATATTGAGGAAAGTTTAGAACTTTGATTGAATTAAGAAGGTTTTTAAGGTGTTTGGATTGAGGGGGTGTTTTAAAATTAGGGTTTGTGTTTGAGTATGCCAACTTCTTGGGCTGATTCAGTCGCTGCAGCTGAAAACACGGCTGCTGGTTTGCACGGTAGTTCGAATTCGAATTCTAGACCGACTTACGTTCCTCCGCATCTTCGTAACCGACCTAGTTCAGAGGCGGCACCATTTCCAGCCCCTGCGGCAAACAGTGGTTCTGCTTCTGCTGTTCCTGCTGTTAGTGGCGGTAACCGTTGGGGTGCTCCTAGGAACGATTTTAGGTATAGTAGCGGCGGGCGTGGAGGTGGTGGTGGTTGGAATAACAGGGGTGGTGGGTGGGACCGTGGTAGGGACCGTGAGGTTAACCCGTTTGGAAATGATGACGGTGCTGAGCAACAGGTTGTTGATCAAGAGAACAGCGGGATTAACTTTGATGCGTATGAGGATATTCCTGTTGAGACGAGCGGTGACAATGTGCCGCCACCTGTGAATACGTTTGCTGAAATTGATTTGGGTGAAGCACTTAATTTGAATATTAGGAGGTGCAAGTATGTGAAACCGACTCCTGTTCAACGACATGCAATTCCGATTTCACTTGCTGGTCGGGATTTAATGGCGTGTGCGCAGACAGGGTCAGGAAAGACTGCTGCGTTTTGTTTCCCGATTATTAGTGGAATTATGCGGGGGCAGTTTGGTCAAAGAGCACCACGGATGCCCCGTACAGCTTGTCCTCTTGCTCTTATTCTCTCACCCACAAGGGAGCTATCATGTCAAGTATGTATAATGTATTGTATACATTATCTTATGTCTTTTTATATATATATATATATATATATATATATTTTATTTTATATATGGATTTTGAATGATTTAGTTTGTAATTCTGGTATGCAGATTCATGAAGAAGCTAGGAAGTTTGCTTATCAAACTGGGGTAAAGGTGGTCGTTGCTTACGGTGGAGCCCCGATCAATCAGCAGGTGCGCTATTCATGATATATAATTCTACATATTTGCAAGGTTGCAAAAGGCGCTAGGCGCTAGGCAGGCGGTGAGGTCCAGCCTAGGGACTAGTCGGGACTAGGCGAAAATTAGGCGGAATTAGGCGTTTTGGTATTTTATACGTATTTTATATATATATACACAAATTTAGGTGTTTTTTGAAAATATGTTAAGATATATACACATAATACTTAGATATATACACATAATACCAAGAAATACCTAGAAATACTTAGAAATTTAATATAAAAAATAAAAAACACCACCGCCTAGGACCGCCTAAGCCCGCCTAGGCTCCGCCTAACTGCCGCCTAAAGGCCAAAATGCCCAGGAACCCGACTAGAGCTAAATTCCTATATTTTGTTCCGCCTAGCGCCTAGGCGCCGCCTAGGCGGCCGCCTTCTGCAACATTGCATATTTGTATGAAATATGATATTAATATTGTATGATAGTTTGTTTTTCGATCTCATGCGGTCATGCCAACATTCACTTTTCTGAGTGAAGTGTGAACTGTATTTACTATTTAAGTTGCTTCTTTGCTGACCTAGGGGGTGTTTGGATGTACCTTTTGGAAGTTAGTATTGATATTATATAGTAAAACAATTAGTTGTAATATGTTTTGAGTGTTTGGCAAACTCTGAACCGTCTAAGAATTTGATGGATAAAATTGTCTAATTTTAGTATCTTTTTGTTAAATGTGAGTTAAAGAATCTCAAATTAGGCAAGGTTTAAAAGTACGGAATCGTGCCTCGTGGTGTTTTCCTTTGCCTCGCGAGGCTACGCCTCGAGGCAAACCGAGGCATAATATTATATATCCATAAAAAATGAAATACTAAGTTACTAACTAATTTCATCATCAAATTCATCAAACACATAAAATACACATTAAAATTACATGGAATGCTTGAAATTGACCCAAAAAGTCTAAAACATTAAAAACAAACATCAAAAACCCCTGAGGCGTAGTTTTTGTTATCAGCTCAACCCTATGAGGCGCACTTACAAAATAACACCCTGAGGTGCCGCCTCAGGCTCGTTTTTAACCATGAAATTAGGTTAAGATAAGTGTTTGTCAAATCTGAATTGTCTAATAACTTTTGTTGCGGCTAATATAGTGGCGTGAAATCTTCAAAATGGATGATTTTAATCGTAAATAGCCAAACAGTCACAAGCAAAATCTCATAAGCCGAATATGTTTACCCAATTAGTAGAAACTAAGGGGCTGTTTGGTTGATTAAGTGTTGAATCATTAAGAGTACTCAATGGTTAAGAGGTCTGAATGGTTAAGTGCTGAATCATTAAGTTGGACCTCTTAATGGTTAGTTTTCTTATCCCACATTGGTATGAGAGTTTCATTAAGGTTCAGCCTAGTTCAGTGCTTAATGATTCAGTGTTTAATGGTTCAGCAACATCTCAAGTCTTAATGATTCAGCCTTAACCATTCCATTCAGAGGCTGAAACAAACGCTAAGTGTTATCTTAATACCTTTTTCATGTTGCACAACAGTTGGTTTTTTCGAATCTCTGGTTCAAATGATGGAGAAATTAAGGAAATATTTAGAAACATAAGTTACTTATGTTTGTATTTTGACATCCGTTCTGTTATTAACTAACCTAATTTTACTGCATCAGCTTCGAGAGCTAGAAAGAGGTGTTGACATTCTTGTTGCTACCCCAGGGCGGTTAGTAGATCTTTTAGAGCGGGCACGTGTCTCTCTACAATACATCAGGTATTTAGCTTTAGATGAAGCTGACCGAATGCTTGATATGGGTTTTGAACCACAAATAAGAAAAATCGTGCAACAAATGGACATGCCCCCGCCAGGTGTCAGACAGACAATGTTGTTCAGTGCCACTTTTCCCAAAGAGATACAGGTTTTATAAAAAATATCTTTTTTTACAAATTACCAGTGAACATACAAACTATGTGTCAACAATTCATATGGTTTCGGTTAATATGCAGAGATTGGCGTCTGATTTTCTCGCAAACTATATATTTTTGGCTGTGGGAAGAGTTGGTTCAAGTACTGATTTGATTGTTCAGAGAGTCGAATATGTACAAGAAAGTGATAAAAGAAGCCACCTCATGGACCTTTTACATGCACAAAGGGCTAATGGTGCTCATGGCAAGGTAATATTTGAAGATAAACTATTTTTATTTTAGTAAAGACCGCCCACATATTTGCTGGAAATTTGTGAAATGACTAGACACACCTAAATTTAAGTTTTTGTCACATCCAGAGACGTAAAATGATGAAAATACCTCAGTATTTACTCGGAAACTATTCTTAGATGGACTCTTTAAACATATTTGAGTAGACTCGGGCAATTTCTCGTCATCAAAGTTTCAAAGAACGGAAATGAGCCTCAAGGTGTTTTCCCTTCGCCTTATGAGGCGTAAGCCCGAGGCGCAGTCAAAAAATAAATACAAAAATTATGCATCTTACAAAAAATAAAATAATTGACCTAGAAAAGTCTAAAACATAAAAAACACACCAAAAATAAAATAATTGGCCCAAAAAGTCCAAAACACCAAAAAAACACATCAAAAACAGCCTAAACCACCTGAGGCGCACTCGAGGCACACATCTTCTTAGCGCCTCAGCCCTTAGAGGCGTATGTACAATTCGAACCCCATGAGGTGCGCCTCAGACTCGTTTTCTTAGCGTTTCGCCTTGAGGCGCGCCTCGAGGCGCACGCCTCACCCTTTATTTAAACCATGCTCGTCATACAAGTTTCAGATATAATAAAATTCTTGAATTTCCGTCGTTTTACTATGTTTGAAAATTAATTGCTGGAATCTACATGATTGAAATTTGAAACCAAATGGATACTTGGGTGGTGTATGTATTGTATTATACATAATCTGAGAAAAGAATTTAAGTTGGTTTTGTGTTGATATGTAATCACTGCAGCAAGCCCTGACATTGGTTTTTGTGGAGACGAAAAAAGGGGCCGATTCACTAGAATATTGGTTATGCATGAATGGCTTCCCTGCCACCACTATACATGGTGATAGATCACAGCAGGTACATAAACTTTTTAAAATTTTAATTATTAATTCGCACGTTTTCAACATTTATGACGATTTCTGATATATATGGAACAATTGCAGGAACGTGAGCAGGCTTTGAGATCGTTTAAAAGCGGGAACACCCCGATATTGGTTGCAACAGACGTCGCAGCACGTGGTCTCGATATTCCACACGTGGCCCACGTGGTCAACTTTGACCTACCAAACGACATTGATGACTATGTGCACCGTATAGGAAGAACGGGCCGAGCTGGAAAGTCAGGTCTAGCCACTGCTTTCTTTAACGACAACAACACGTCAATGGCTAGACCGTTATCAGACCTCATGCAAGAAGCTAACCAAGAGGTTCCAGCCTGGCTTGCTCGTTACGCGGCTCGAGCTTCCTACGGTGGCGGCAAGAACCGCCGTGGCGGTGGTGGTCGGTTTGGCGGGCGTGATTTCCGGCGAGACAACAATTTCAACCGGGGTGGTGGAGATTATTATGGTGGTGGGAATATGAATAATGCGTACGGAGCACCTGGTGGCGGGTATGGTGGCGGATATGGAGCTTCTGGTGGTTATGGTCCTGGTGTTGCTAGTGCATGGGACTGAGTCTTGTTTCATTTGAAATATAACTTGGTTTAGTGGATTTGTTTTTAGTACCCCTGTGTGGGTAATTTGGGTAGTTTTTTTTATACCAGTAACTGAATTAGGGTTAAGTTTGGTGGTTAATGGGTTGTGGAATTTGGTCGAGTATGTATAGAACGATAAACAACCCGAGTCGAGGGTCTGTAGATTATTGCGGGTTTGGTGTTGTGGGTTTTCTACAGAGCCTCATCAGCCTTAGCCTCCCTCTCTTATGGCTAAATCAAAGTGTGCTTGTTTATGTTTAATACTTGGTAAAATAACTCGGTTATTGTCAACGATCCTTCTTACGCGAGCGTGCGAAGCTGGTGGTTGCGACCGCCTGGCTGGATCTTCGGTGGGTTGACCGGTCAATGTACCTATTTACGTCATCAATGAGCATTTGTTGAGATCAGATTTTAAGATGTTAACACGTAGAAAATATAAATGGGTGCAGTTATGTTTGACTTGAAAAATGATAAATAAGAAACAAATAAATGGCACATGAAATGAAGGAAATATAAGGAAATAATGAAGTAGTCGATTTAGTCAAAATCTACATCTTTCACATCGTTTAGCTGTCTATTATAAATGCTTTTTTATGGTATTAAATTAGTACATAACGTTCCTTCTGTGTTATAATTTAAAATAGTAACAAAAATTAAACAATTGTCAAAGGACATTAAATTAATCAAATTCAAAATCAGGGACCTTTATAGGGTGAAACAATTGTGAAAGACTAAAGGATATCATTGTTGTTTGTAATGCTCATTGCTTTTATGTTTTTTTAACACCATGAAAGCTACACAATCATCATCTAATATGTTTTACTTGATTTAGTTGGTTAAGAGAGTATTGGTAGTCTTGTGAGTTTGGTTTCTTTTGGTTACAAACAATTCATGGCGTTAAAAATATAACACCATAAAACAAATATGAGCGTTTTAAAACAACATTTTAAGGATAGTGGGTTGTAGTGCCACGACATTGGTTGCCCGAGGTGGCATGGGTACCACTATGGAACATGGTCACACCCCATGTGGTACCAAGTTGGTGAGGTGAACGGATGTTTTGAGGTTGCCGAGTGTGCAATTGTGCAACTATTCTTTCCCCGTCCAATAACCACTTGAGTATTTAAACAAACATGTAAGTTAAATTAATTCTATAAAATACACAATAAAGAATCATTTTTCACACAACCCATCATCGAATGAAATAGACGCGTAAAAGACAAAGGTTGAACAAGATTTTATACAATGCGATCAATTTCAAGCGCAGACTAGCCTAATGTAAATTTCATAATTTTTAAATTAATTATATATAAATTTTCCAGCCTCAGAATTTTTTTAACCAGTGAAATTCGGTTTTAATATGTGTTGTTAGTTTTCATTTATCTTAGTTTGAGGAATAGAAGAGACAAGAAAGATCAAAATTTCTATGGTTATCGGAATGATTTATGAATGAAATGAAAATACGATATAACGCTAATATTAGAAGTGAAGAAACATTAGAGATTTCCCTTTTGGGATGATAACAATTTCACAATTAATACCCCAATATAGCTGTTATGGAATTAACTGGTCTTACGTTTTTCTTAACTTAAAAATTATTCCTAAAATTCACCTAACGCTTATCTTATAAAACTTGAACCCATACTCTTAAGACGGAATACACACCATAACCATAGAACAAAAGACCACTTCAAAATCAAATGAATTGGGTCTAATACATACAATAAATTAATAATTAATAAAGTTTAGAATCTAGAAACCACACATATATTTAAGTTTCAGTGTTTGTTTGATGACAGCAAAAAAATCAACAATCAAATTAAACTCTTTTCACACCAAACCAAACAACACTCCTGTTTTAGAAACTGCTGCAAACCTCTTACTTCCACACACACACACACACACACATGTTCTTTCCTCTTTACATTTTAGAAACCAAAAAAAAAGTCATCTTTTTTGTTCTTGAGGTTACCCTTTTAATCTTTGGATCCTATTTCAAGATTGGGGGGCCAATCTTTTTCTTGATCTGAAACCAAAAACTGTTTCTTTTACATGAAATTTGTTGAATTGTGAGTTAAATGTCTCAGTTGTCTGAACATCAAAGGTCTCCTAATGTGCAACAAAGAGGGGTTAGAGGTAGAGCTCCATTGGTGAGTCTTTATGTTTTCTTTGACTTTTTGTTGGTTATTTACTTATTTAGATGATACCCACATGAATTTATGCATAAATTAGCAGTTTTTATAACAGTTGTTGGTTTAAAGTGTGTTATGGTTTGTGGGTTTTGTTTCTTTATTAGTTATAGAGATACCCAGATGATATTATGATGAAATGAGCAGTTTTTTTTCAAGAATTGTTGAGTTTAGGTTGTGGGTTGTGTTTTTTTTACATCATCTGTAGGTAATTTGCACATATATGATGATACCCAGATGAAATTTTGATTAAATGAGCAGTTTTTTCTTGAAATTTGTTAGCTTTAGTTTGAGGGTTTTGATTTTTTTTTTTTTTACATCTCTAGGTAATTTACATATATACAATGATACCCAAATGAAATTATGTTGATTTGAGTAGTTTTTTCTTATCAAGAATGGTTGAGTTTAGGTTATGGGTTTTGTTACTTTACATCATGTGTGGGTTATTTACATTTTACATATATATAATGACAACCAGATGAAAATTTGCTGATTTTTTGAGTAATTTTTATTAAGAGGGTGTTTGGGATTGCGTTTTGAATCTGATTTTTAGAATATTGCGTTTTGAAAACGCAGATAATCAGTTTTTAGTGTTTGGATTGCGTTTTGAAAATGCAGATAATCAGTTTTTTAGTCTACCAAAACGCAATAATCTATAAGCAGCTCCACCCCTGCTTTTCCAAAACGCATATTCTGTTTTGAATAATAAATCCCAAACACTCCCTAAGAATTGTTGACTTTAGGTTGTAGTTTTGTTTCTTTACATCATCTGTGTGTAATTTACATATATAATGATACCCAGATGAAATTATGTTGAGTTGTAGTTTTTCTCTCTCTTTCCTATGGGATTGAGGTAAGGTCTGAGGTCTGCTTACATCTTACCCTCCACTGACCCTACCAATAGCTTTGCTATCTGTGGGATTTACTGGGTATGGTTGTTGTTTACCAAGGAATTGTTGACTTTAGCTTGATCGTTTTGTTTCGTTACATCATCTATGGGTAATGTACATATATGTATGATATGAACAGTTCTATTTTTTCAAGAACTGTTGACTTTAGTATGCGGATTTGAGATCTGTTTATTTGTGCTTCTTTACATCCAGTCTGCAGTTATTTATAAAGTTTTGGGATCTGTTTATTTGTGCTTCCTTTTAACAATGGTTCGTTGAGCATAAATATATGAGAACCGATTGTTCGTGTGCGCGCTATTTCTTCTCTATGAAAACAGAGTAAATTAGTGCGCGTATATGTTCTTGTTTTATATAAATCTTTCTTAAGTAATCAGAATCCGTCAAACGTGTACCATTATCAAAAGTGATGTTACAAATTCAAGCAGTAGAACACATCCAAACGCTCTCATGTATCGTGCTGTATTATAGTTAATCAACCGACCTGATAATGTCTATCACATAATCCCTTTTTAAAACGCAGGCCAAACACCTATGTTTTAGAATCACATATTCATTGTTTATATGTTTGTATTTGATGGTTTCCAAACGAATGTGATTTCCGTGCATCCTAACTTGAATAAATGATTGCAGGTCGAATCTGTATCATGCTACTGCAAAGTCGACGCAGGCTTAAAAACAGTGGCTGGAGCCCGGAAATTCGTTCCTGGGTCAAAAATTTGCATCCAGCCTGACATCAACCCGCATGCACACAAGTCTAAAAACAGGCGTCAAGAAAGAAGGGCCCAACCACCCCTCCTTCCTGGGCTTCCTGATGACCTGGCAATCATTTGCCTAGCCCGTGTACCACGGGCCGAGCATAACAAACTCCGGCTTGTTTCCAAACGATGGTCCCATATTTTATCAAACAATTACTTTTATTCCCTTAGAAGAACCCTCGGAATGGCAGAAGAATGGGTTTATGTCTTCAAACAAGACCGCGATGGAAGAATTTCATGGCATGCTTTTGACCCGATTTACCAAATATGGCAGCCGTTGCCACCTATCCCAATCGAGTACAATGAGGCACTTGGATTTGGGTGCGCGGTTTTAAGCGGGTGTAATCTTTATTTGTTTGGCGGTAAAGACCCCCTTAGAGGATCCATGAGCCGAACTGTTTTCTACAACGCACGAACAAACAGATGGCATAAAGCACACGACATGCATAGGAAACGGCATTCTTTTGGATCTTGTGTGATAAATAACTGTCTTTACGTGGCGGGTGGAGAATGTGAAGGAGCCCACCGGGCTTTACGGTCCGCTGAAGTTTATGACCCGCATCGGCGCCGGTGGAGTTTCATATCGGATATGAGCAACGCAATGGTTCCATTTATCGGAGTTGTGCATGGCGGGAAATGGTTTTTGAAAGGGGTTGGGGATCACCGTGAGGTTTTGAGCGAAGCGTATACACCGGAAACAAACACGTGGACGATGGTTAATGATGGCATGATTGCAGGTTGGCGGAACCCGAGCATTTCTATGAATGGAAACCTTTATGCTTTAGACTGTCGAGACGGGTGTAAGGTTAAAGTTTACGAAGAAGATACGAGTTCTTGGAAACGGTTCATCGATAGTAAGGTTCATCTCGGGAGTTCTCCTGCACTTGAGGCTGCTGCTCTCGTTAATCTTAACGGGAAACTGTGTATCATTCGGAATAATATGAGTATTAGTCTTGTTGATATATCAAGCCCAGATCGAGAAATCGAGAGCAATCCACACCTTTGGGAAAACATCGCGGGTAAAGGTCATATAAAAAAGCTGTTTACAAATTTATGGTCGAGTATATCGGGGAGAAACGGTCAAAAGAGTCACATTGTGCACTGTCAGGTGCTTGTAGCATGAGCCACAAAGGGAAAATCATCAAGCTAGTCAAGTTAGACCAAGTTTACTCAACCATAATAGTCATTGAATTTTAGCCGGCCCAGAAACCACGGGCTAAGCCTTAGCGGACCCAAAAGCGTGGGCTAAGCGTTAGTTGGCACCCAAAGCAGGGGCTATGTCTTAGCCGCTGCAACTGGGAAAACTTATTTCGCGTAAGGTGATTGGATGGAATCGCGAATGTCTGTTTTGCGAAAGGATGAAATTCAATGACTATTTTGGTAAAAAAAAAAAAAAAAAAACTTGGTCAAGTTGACTGGTTTTGGTGATTTTTCCAGCAACAAAAGCCATCAGTTTCTTCTTCATATATCAAAGGATTTGTGTATAGATTTTGGTTAGAACTTGCAACTCATGATTAATATTTGCAGTGTTTTCTTTATGTTATGGGCCTGGCTTACTTAGTTACTTTAGAATTCAAAATAATGCTTATAGGTCATTATATCGACCCAACCGGGTTAGTTAAAGAGTATATATGCAATAGGTACGTTGCCCGTCGCCCCGTCATGCCCACAGATGTCGATCTAGAGGAGAGAGAGGCGCCATAGACGTGGAAGCGAGAGGGAGATGGAAATAGAGAGCAAGGAGCGCAATGCGTGAGACTAAGGTAGAGGATAGTGAAGACCGTGTGGCAATGACTGGACAACGTTGGGATGACGAGTCTCTAAGCCCCTCGCGCTATAGATGGTCTATAGTTTTTTTAATAACGTTTTTACACCTAAATATCACCTGAACTAACATCGTTGTGAGAGCAAATACCATACTACTAGGTCATGAGTTGCATATGGTTTATGAATGAATAAATTATTGGTGTCATGTTTTAAGATATTAAAATTGGGTTAAAATTTTTTGGAGGAAACAAATTAAAGGTGTTAAATTACTTTAAAATTTTCAAATGTGTGCTTTTAATTTAGAACACTTCTTAATTTTCATTTATTGAAAAACATATCTATCATTGAAATAGGGTGATCGTTTATAATCAAACTTATCTATATTTGACTAAAAGTAGGTATTTGTAGGTCAACTGGCAAGATTTATTTTAATTCGTACAAACGTCATGTTTTGACATGTTCCATTTCAATCCATGCAAAAAGTCATATGGTTTGACACTTTTGTAGAGTTGTTCAATGATGATTAGGCTAAGGGCTATGGTTCCCGAATCTCTCAAGCCATATCATCATTCGCCCATCTCACCCCATTAAGAGGGGGGGGGGGGGGGGGGTGTTTCCTTTTCATTTCCTTCTTTTTTCATTAAAATTTAATATATAAGCTTCGGTGAGTTAGAGGATAAGCTACATATTGTACCGGAATTTGAAAAGGAGTTGGGGGGGGGGGGGTGCTCAGGTGCCACATAGGCTCCCCGAAGCCTTCACCTAACCCACACCCCTCATCCTAACATGAGTGTCAAGTTAGGAGCGTGTCACTAGGAGATGATACAAAAGACCTAGTTCTTGTTCTTGAGTTCCTTCATGATGTAAGAGACAAAAATCTTTTGAAGATGAAAGCAATGATGTATAAATGATTCGGTTATTTGTTAATTTTGGTTAACAGTTAAGGTTTGCTCATCCCTACCGTCTCAGATGGTACTATGCCATTGATGCTCCAATAATAAACCCATAGATATTGTTTTTCACGTAGCATATAATTTTTTTTCAATTATAAAACTATAGAAATAATATACTCAAATTAAAGAGAATAGAATGGCCGTTTTATGGTTTAAAGAAAATATTAATGTACGGAAAACTGTTTAAAATATGGTAGGTATTTTTTATAAGGGGGATAAAATATAACTACTAATTAATTATCTAAAATTTGATTAAAAATAAGAGAATTAAAGTGTAACAAGTGTAAAAGACTAATTTACCACAAGTTATACCTTAGGCCTTTTGGTGTGGTTTCGGGGATTTAACTCGGTGGGATGAGGTGGCTAGTGCCCCGCTCGGGAACACCGTCCCCCCCCCCCTCTTATTTTTTCGGTGAATTCGGTGGCAAAGTACTGATGGTGCCAAGTCTTGTCATTAGTCCATTTTTCTTTTTAAATCAAACTTTATATAATAAAAAAAGGAAGGGGAATTGGGGGAAACCATTTCCAAACTTTGGGGGAGTAAAGGGGGAAAATGAGGTAGCGCTGACGTGACAATTAGGAAAGTTGGGGGAGGTTGCTCTCACACTATATAGCCTTATTGATTAAGTTAAATAAAGTAATTAATTTTTTGGTATCTTAAAATCCCTGTAAATAATTATCATCGTATCATAAGCATAACAAAATCGTAACAAAAATAAAAACAAAATAATAAATTAACAGGCATAGAAGTTTTTTTTTGAACTGCTAATTTATTGTTCTTGTGAGACTTGCCCAAGACCTTTGTTAGCTACGAGTGGGTAATTCTCGAAGAAAAATAAGAACAAGAACAGAGGGTTTTTTTGGACACTTTTTTGATTAACTTGAAATGAAAATTACAATGCAATTTAAAGAAAGTTTCTAGATGCACTTTATTCTTTGCTAGAAAACATTAAACGTGTGGATACTTCTACCACTAAGACTGAAGGGTGTGGAGACAAAAAAACCTCTCGTCTCACCCCTTTTTGGTCTTGTGTCTGTCTCGCATACCGCCCCCCTTGTGTGTCTCCGTCTCTCCCATCTCCACAGAAACATATGGGATGAGCCAATAAGGTTGCATGTTGGCACACCATCCCCCATCCATGTCTCCCTCTTATTTATTATTAATTTAATACTAATAAATGCAAGAGACATTAACCTTTTGGTGTCTTCACACCTTTGCCATGTCCCAAAAATGAAAACATGGGTCTTGTTCAGGGCCGGCTCAACCATATGGGGGGCCTGAAGCGAAATAAAAATCTGGGGCCCTATTTATAAAAAATAAAATACTGAAAAAAATTACAAAATTCGCTAGAAGGAGGGATTGAACTTCTGACCTTGTGGTTAACAGCCACATGCTCTAACCAAATGAGTTATTCCATATATATGCTTTTATATAGGTTTATTTTTATTATATATCATCAAAATTAGGAAATTTACGGGGCCCTTGGAACTTGGAGGCCCAAAGCAAAAGCCTCATTTGGCTTGGGCTTGAGCCGGGTCTGGTCTTGTTCTAAGTGGCATCCTAGGCGACACTGAGACATAACTTTTTTCATGTCTTCACACAAATTATCCTAACTACATGCATGCAAACATGGAAATCATGGAAAATAACTACTAAAAAGTGAGTAGGACTCCTTCCACATCAGTCCAGCAAACGAGCAGGAGTCTTTGTATCACGTTTGGGCCGGCCTGCATTGGGTTGAACAAGAGATTGGGCTGGGCTTGTAATCTGTATCGTATCAACCTCTCCCATTCAAGTGTATAAATAGGCATAGAAGATGATTGAGATCGATTAAAAAAAATAAAAAATTTAAAATCTTAATTCAGCCATCATCAAAGGGTATGTTTGGCAAAACTAGCTGGAGGCTGGTAGCTGCAAGCTGCTAGCTGGTAGCTGCAAGCTGTTAGCTAGAAGCTGGTAACTGGAAGCTTTTTATATATATTTTGGTGTTTGGCAGAGTAGCTGAAGCTTTTAATAAAATGTACAAAATGACCAAAATGGACATAATTAAAAGCTTGTAAAGAAAATTTTTATTTTATTTTTAAATAGAATGGGTATTTGTGTCATTTACTAATTAAAAGCTTGTAGCTAGCTTTTCACTATAGAGCTTTTTCTCCAACCTAAAAGCTTCCAGCTCCTTCAACAAAACAAGGCTTTTTATTAAGTAGGAGCTTTTTCTTAAAAGCTTAAAGCTTGAAGCTCCTAAAAGCTCTTGAAAGCTCATTGCCAAACATACCCAAAGTTGATCGCAAAAGACTTCAATGGCTGAAACAGAGCTTCAGTATGAGCAACAGGAATTGGTAACATGTTTAATCTTCTAATATGCATTAGTTTTTATAAAATTCTTTACAACATTCATATATTCAATCAATACTTATTTGAATAAAAAACTGGTACTAAATTTCAAGAATATCTTCATCCTGATGACATGATCTTTATCTTTTTAATGTTTATAATATGTTTTTTTTTTTCTTAAAGGAGGACTTATGGAAGCAGACCTTCTGTTTCTGGACACATGTATGACTATGTGCTACAGTTTTATTACTTTATGTTAGTTTTGTTACATTATGCATTAGTTTTGACATTTTTCATGACAGTTGGACGAGATGCATTTGCTTTCAAGATTCAACTGGAAATTTTCAAATCTTGTAGTGAGTATTTAGTTATTTTTTATTTGTTTTATTTGGTTTCTGAAAGTCTATGTAATAGATATTACTAAGTACTAACCAAGTTTTTTTTTTTTTTTTTTTTTTTTTTCAGGATGCATTTAAAGCGGGCGGGATGTTACACAGGGAGAAAGTCTATCTCTTTTGTCAAGCAGAGCTTAAGTAGCAATCCGAGCTCATGTTCTTGGATTTTTAAAAGAATGTATTTTTAACAATGGTGGCAATCCGCGTCATGTTTTTGTCTCTAACGGGTCAATGTGTATTGTAGAAACTTTTTTTTTGAACACATTGCACAACCTAATCAAGAAGTTGAAAGGGTTATAACATGACTCTTGACTTCTACATGACTTATGTCCAGTGGCGAAGCTTGACCCGAAGGTTCGGGGGGTCGGAAGTCACCGAGGGGTCGGAAGTCACTAGTTTCGGGGGGTCGAAAACCAGTTTCGGGGGGTCGAAAACCAGTTTCGGGGGGTCGAAACCCTATATTTACAAAATTTTCTATACGAATACTATATAATCGGAACTTCTGCACGAAAATTAGGGGGGGTCGGCCGCCCCCTCCCGCCCCAACTAAGCCTCGCCACTGCTTATGTCTCTTATTATTTTTTTTTTTTGTTTTTGTTGTTGCAGCACATTTGCTATCTTATAATGGTGAATTGAGAATAGTCTACATACTGGTGGTTGTCGTGGTAAGCAGGATAAACCTATCTTATTTCTATTTACTTTAAACTTGTTTAGTTAAGTACTTAAGTGCGTATGTTTAGCTTAGTACCTAATCATCTATCTTGAGGCCTGGCATTGGACTGCTATGTATTTATTTGAATGTTTAAACTTCAATGAAGATCCTGCTATGGTTGATGTTATGTAGAGGTTGTAATTTTGAAAATTTTGCTTATACGCGGGTTTAGGTTGATCTCAAACTTGTCAAGTTATATATGAATACAGCTAAATGGAAAACGGGTCGACGGGTCAAACAAGTCAAATGGTTTATAGTTGCCCAAAGTGTATTTTTATTGCCTTAAAGCTTGTAAATTTTTGTTCAAAGATTTAGCACATTATTGTAATTAATTTTTTTTATAATCATATTAACACATCAGTCACATATAAAAAAAAAAAAACAAAACGAATTATTGTTAGGAACATTCTTGCAACTGCACTAATATTGGTTGATTTAATATTAACTATATCTTATCAATGTTGTTTTTTTTTTTTACTATTGGGCAGATTGTATCTCCATTTCCACCTTCTAATAAGATTGGAATTGCATCTATACAAAGGACTTCTGAAAAAATTGTTGACATGACGGAGATGAATACGGGTTGGGTTCCTTATATTCCACTAAGAGAACGGTAATGATTTTCTTTTTATAAGGAGAATCATAATTGATAGGTTCAAATTATTGTTCATATATCTTTTTGGCGATTACTACATTGACATGGGTCTAAACTTTGCAGGGATTCTTCGGTTGAAAGGCTTAATCCTCAAATTTATATATTAAGCCTACTCCAAGAGTATGCACCCTTTACTTGAAAAGTTTTGTTTCATTTTACAGTTATATTGGCTTAAAAATTGGTAGCTAATGTTGTTTGACTATTATGATTTTGACCAACACAGGGCCGCTTTGGAGCTCGATCTAGTCGAGAATCTTGAGTACTGCTTACCATGTAAGTGCAAATTAGGGAATTCATTAAGGTGTATCCTTTGTAAAATAAAAAAGTTGTCACATAATTTCTTATCTTATTATTGACATATAAAATTCAAATATGAACATAAAGATATAATTTATTTGCATAAAACAATTTAGAAGGTTATAATTAGTTATTTGTTTTTGCAGACTTTAATAATCCTTTTAAAGTTGATGAGATAGAACAAAGTACTATTGTTGGTATTACTTATCCAACTGAAGAACGGCTTGTAAGTTACTCTTTACGTTAACTATTGCTATTGACTTGGGTTAGCGCTAACTAACTTACGTTACCTATCGCTTGAATTTCTATAGGTTGTCCACGAGTTTGATTGGGAGCTTGATGAGACTGAGGTATTGGCAGCCTCTTAACTTTTTATATATGTTTCGAACAAGATAGTAACGCCATTACAAATCTATTTAAATGCAAGTTTACAAATTTAAAACATGTTTTTGATCAATCATCCATATTGGCACCTCTAGTTTGAGAAACTTTTTACAACCATTAATACACATTATGAAATCTTTTATAGGAATTCACCAATGACCTCATTGCGGCTGCTGAACTGCCTGCAGATCACAGGGATGCCTTCAACGTAAACTTACTCTAGTTGTCAAGCTTATATTTTTTTTTGTTTTTTTAATGTGATTATTTCAAAGTATTGTATATCAAATGATATTCTTGTTATATGTAGGAATATGTCGAAGAAAAGGTTCAACAAGGAACGAGAGCTAACCGTGAGGTAGCTTTTCTTTTCAAAAGATTAGATTACTGGACATAATGATTTGGGTCAAAAAAAGAAATGACATGTTATCCAATCCATCTGACCCTCCTATTTCGTATTGTGACATCGTGTAGGCAATAGAAAAACAGATTCAAGATCAAGAGGAGTTGAGGACTCATTGGAGTGCTGCTGCATTTATGCAGATGAGGTTTTATAAGTTTTATCCTGTTGCCACACCCGATACCCCGGATCTCTCTAATGTCAAGGTTTGTTTCTTTTTAATTGGTTTTAAAATAAGGTTTTTTTTCTTTTTTCCCCGCCCGGTTAAATTTATCATTTAACAATATGCTTACAATTGGCACATAAATTATTCATATAATTCAAGACAGCAAAGGAAAAGTGTCTGCATGTTATAGCATGACCCGACCCGTTTTGACCTATGATGAAATATCTAACATTCTAACCCTTTTGATGAACTGGTTGTTACCAGAGGTGAAGGATACTTGGGGCCAGGGGTGGCCCTGTCCCCCCCTGTTTTTTTGGCGCAGTAGTGGAAATTTTCGATTTGTGTAGGTAAATTGAGTCCGGCCCCGCCGATTTTCCACTACCGATCGAAAAAAATTGAGTCCGGCCCCCGTCGATTCCAAAACCAAGCTTCGCCACTGGTTGTTACCAAAGTAGCCCACCATTTGGTTACCTCCACATCTTAGGGTCTTTTGGAAAATTGGGTCATATATTAAACTTGTTAGGATTAAGTTACTACCTGTATTCCTTGTTTTTTTTATACCCTGAGTTTTAAATTACCTATTTGCCCTTGTTTTACATGCATGTGTTTTTGCTTGCAGTGTGCATACATAAATAGATTTTATGGCAGCTCACATCAAGTAGTTTGATCCACAAGGCAACTGGAGCTCAATCAGTTTCCATGAACATATCAAGAATTCATCCATTGTTTTGATGACATGGTATAACATCAAACCGAACTTGGTAAAAATCCAGTCTTTGTTATTTTTAGGACATTAAACATTGAAAAGATTTATGCATACATGTGGGTTACAAATGATTCAAGGAAACAATGATTTTATAATTTAGATTCAAGAACTCCTGTTTAACATCTCCTGAAAACGTTTAAGCGATTCTGCACGTTGAATCTTAAGCTGATTCCTGAAATTCTTGATGAAGTCATCTGCTTTTTTATCGATGTCGCTTCTCTCGTCTATCTTTTCAAATCGCGGTGGGATCCTTTTTATGATCTTTTCAACATTCTTAAGTTGAGCCTTTCTTGAGCTTCCATTATCCTTCTCCATTATTGTTTCTTATCTTTAGATAAAAAGAAAATGCTTGTGAGTGTGTGTTGGGGGGGGGGGGGGGGGGGGGGGGTTGGTTCATACATATGAATGAGTGTGTGTGTGTATATATATTAAAGGTTAAGAATGTGACACTTGAAAGGGTGGAAAGTGGAAGGAATGTTAAAAGAGTGTGTGATGGTATTTCTTAATGAGTAAAAGGTAGGTATCCTGCATACAAAAAGCTAAAGTTTCCAACTCCACAACTGAACAACTGTTTGGCTTCATTGGAGCACATCTAATGAAAATTAATGTTCATATATCTTTTTGGCGATTACTACATTGACATGGGTCTCAACTTTGCAGGGGTTCTTCGGTTGAAAGACTTAATCCTCAAATGTATATATTAAGCCTACTCCAAGAGTATGCACCCTTTACTTGAAAAGTTTTGTTTCATTTTACAGTTATATTGGCTTAAAAATTGGTAGCTAATGTTGTTTGACTATTATGATTTTGACCAACATAGGGCCGCTTTGGAGCTCGATCAAGTCGAGAATCTTGAGTACTGCTTACCATGTAAGTGCAAATTAGGGAATTCATTAAGGTTATAATTAGTTATTTGTTTTTGCATAAAACATATTTATTTGCATAAAACAATTTAGAAGGTTATAATTAGTTATTTGTTTTTGCAGACTTTAATAATCCTTTTAAAGTTGATGAGATAGAACAAAGTACTATTGTTGGTATTACTTATCCAACTGAAGAACGGCTTGTAAGTTACTCTTGACATTAACTATTGCTATTGACTTGGGTTAGCACTAACTAATTTACGTTACCTATCGCTTGAATTTCTATAGGTTGTCCATGAGTTTGATTGGGAGCTTGATGAGACTGAGGTATTGGCAGCCTCTTAACTTTTTATATATGTTTCGAACAAGATAGTAACGCCATTACAAATCTATTTAAATGCAAGTTTACAAATTTAAAACATGTTTTTGATCAATCATCCATATTGGCACCTCTAGTTTGAGAAACTTTTTACAACCATTAATACACATTATGAAATATCTTTTATAGGAATTCACCAATGACCTCATTGCGGCTGCTGAACTGCCTGCAGATCACAGGGATGCCTTCAACGTAAACTTACTCTAGTTGTCAAGCTTATATTTTTTTTTGTTTTTTTTAATGTGATTATTTCAAAGTACTGTATATCAAATAATATTCTTGTTATATGTAGGAATATGTCGAAGAAAAGGTTCAAGAAGGAATGAGAGCTAACCGTGAGGTAGCTTTTCTTTTCAAAAGATAAGATTATTGGACAGAATGATTTGGGTCAAACCAGAAATGACCCGTTATCCAATCCATTTGACCCTCCTGTTTCGTATTGTGACATCGTGTAGGCAATAGAAAAACAGATTCAAGATCAAGAGGAGTTGAGGACTCATTGGAGTGCTGCTGCATTTGAGCAGATGAGGTTTTATAAGTTTTATCCTGTTGCCACACCCGATACCACAGATCTCTCTAATGTCAAGGTTTGTTGCCCGTCTACCTTCTATTGTGATGTAACTTTCGTATTTTGTTTTAATGAAAATTCGACTTCTTAAAAAAAAAAAAATTCTTAAGTATTATAAATGTTACAATCTAGAATAAAAAAATAAGTTTTTTTTTTTTTCTTTTTTTCCCGCCCGGTTAAATTTATCATTTAACAATATGCTTACAATTGGCACATAAATTATTTATATAACTCAAGACAGCAAAGGAAAAATGTTTGCATGTTAGCATGACCCGACCCGTTTTGACCTATGATGAAATATCTAACCTTTTTGATGAACTGGTTGTTACCAAAGTAGCCCACCATTTGGTTACCTCCACATTCTAAGGGTGTTTTGGAAAATTGGGTCACATACAGTGGCGGATCTAGGAATGAATTTCAGTAGTAACGTTTTTCATTTTTTTTCATTTTAGTAGCAACATTTTCCAAATTTCGTAAAAAAAAAAAAATTCCACTAATTTTCCACTATGCGCGCAAAGTTGACGCGGCACCTAGTTATTAACTAGGTCCGCCCCTGGTCACATATTAAACTTGTTAGGATTAAGTTACTACCTGTATTCCTTGTTTTTTGTATGCCCTGAGTTTGAAATTACCTATTTGAGCTTGTTTTACATGCATGTGTTTTTGCTTGCAGTGTGCATACATAAATAGATTTTATGGCAGCTCACATCAAGTACTTTGATCCACAAGGCAACTGGAGCTCAATCAGTTTCCATGAACATATCAAGAATTCATCCATTGTTTTGATGACATGGTATAATATCAAACCGAACTTGGTAAAAATCCAGTCTTTGTTAAACATTGAAAAGATTTATGCATACATGTGGGTTACAAAAGATTCAAGGAAACAATGATTATATAATTTAGATTCAAGAACTCCTGTTTAACATCTCCTGAAAACGTTTAAGCGATTCTGCACGTTGAATCTTAAGCTGATTCCTGAAATTCTTGATGAAGTCATCTGCTTTTTTATCGATATCGCTTCTCTCATCTATCTTTTCAAATCGCGGTGGGATCCTTTTTATGATCTTTTCAACATTCTTTGGTTGAGCCTTTCTTGAGCTTCCCTTATCCTTCTCCATTACTGTTTCTTATCTTTAGAGAAAAATAAAATGCTTGTGAGAGTGAGTGTGTGTGTGTGTGTGTGTGTGTGTGGGGGGGGGGGGGGGGGGGGGGGTTATGGTTACTGGGATATAGATTCATACATATGAATGAGTGTGTGTGTATATATATATATATATATATTTAAAGGTTAAGAATGTGACACTTGAAAGGGTGGAAAGTGGAAGGAATGTTAAAAGAGTGTGTGATGGTATTTGTTAATGAGTGCAAGGTAGGTATTCTGCATACAAAAAGCTAAAGTTTCCAACTCCACACATAAACTGAACAACTTTTTGGCTTCATTGGAGCACATCTAATGATAATTGCTCCATTAACATTAAACTAATTGGCATTTGGGCACATGAAAATTTTAAATATGTATACACATCATTTATATGGAGTAACACAAGTAATGCCAACTTGGACAGAAAATAATAATATGTAAAGATGTGAAACCTTCTATTATAATACTTATAAATTATCATTTTAACAATGTGTTATTTTTCAAACACATTTAACAATTAGCAGACAACAAAGGTAAAGGTGTTTTTATAGGTTGCTGACCAATTGACCGACCTGACCAATTTTAACCTATATAAAATATTTACTCATTTGACATGTTTTGTTACCAAACTACCACCATTTTGTCATCTAGTTTACATGTTTTAAACTACCGATCTAACTAAAGACAATAGATAATCAAGTAAAAAATGTTAAGGAAAGTTTATCGATTTTATATAAGGGATTATTACATATATCCCCCTATTTCAAACCGTAGTTACATATTTAGAAAGCTTCAAGACATCTACCTGTCATTACCAAACGTGTCTTACATAAGATTTGCATGTTTTAGGGCTAATCACCTTCAACTTAGTCTATTTAAAAGTTGTAGAATTAACCCACATTTGTTGTCCATACAACCGACGTGGGATAAGTCCCATACCTTGCAATGGTTCCAGTCCGTAACATTTTATTTATGTATATTTTATTTCTTTTTTCTATCATAGAAGTCAATTTTCTACACTTATAACCATACATATTGTTACATCACATATTTAAATACTTTAAATTTGAAATCCTGTTTTATCTTATGTTGCTCCTTAGTTTCTATCAAGTGATTAAGTTTTATAATAATAAGTGTACATATAATTATAATATAACTAAACATGTTTGTGTGATGATACAATTCTAGTGTTACACACAAACTTATAAGATTTATAAAAGTAAATCATACTAATAAAAATAAATTCAACATGATACAAGATAACTTTTGATGGTTGAATGTTGTTTTGAATCTGAAAGAATTTGTAGTAATTTAATCTTTGGTACATTAAAGATGGAAATAGTTTTATGCATACATATGGGTTACAAGCATCTTGATTCTTGAAAATATGAATGAAATAATGGATCTTTTATGCTGTATTAATCGCGCAGCGCTTATTAATTCAAATCTAACAGCAATTGCTCTTGTAATCTTCTACTAAGATTCAAGTACCCCTGTTTAACATCTCATGGAAACGTTTAAGCGATTCTGCACGTTGAATCTTAAGTTGGTTCCTGAAATTCTTGATGAAATCATCTGCTTTTTTGTCTATGTCGCTTTTGCCTTCTATCATTTCAAATCGCCGTGGGATCCTTTTCGTCATCTTTTCGCCAGCCTTCATTTCGGCGTTTCTTGAGCTTGCATTACCCTTCTCCATTTCTGTTTATTATCTTTAGAGAGAAAGAATGTGTGTGTGTATGGGATATAGGATGCATACATGTGTATAGATGTGTGTATATATATAGATAAAGTATATGAAACTTGAAAGGGTGGAAAAGGGAAAGAATGTGAAGGAGTGTGTGATGGTATTTGTTAATGAGTAGAAGTTTCCAACTCTAACACACATATGAATTGAACAACTTTTTGGCTTCATTAAAGCACATCTAATGAGAATTGTTCCATTGACCTTAAAGTAAATGGTCTTTGACGTCCCCAAGGGATAGCAGCATGGTGGTAAAGTGGTGTATTCTACAACCAAGTAGTTGTGGGTTCAAATCCTGCAAAGGACAGTTTTGGTGTAGTATTTTAGCCGTTAAAAGAAAAAAGGTATTTGGCCACATGGAACTTTAAATTTATGTTAAATAATTTAAATGGTAATAATAAGACAAGTAGTCCCAGTTGGACTGTAAATGAAATGGTGCCAATAAGATGTTTGGTAGAATGAGTCAAGTTGATTTGGAATACTTTTTGTTAAAACTTCTTTTGTTCTTTATATACAATCTATGTTTTTTAAATAAACCTAAAATACCATTTGAATAATCAACAAAGAATATCTAGTTGGGTTCTTATGTGTTTGGGATGTTACTCTTTGTATATAGAGGTGTACAAAATTCTTTTTTCTTTTTTAATTATTTTTTCACAAACCGAACCGGTTTATTTCATTAAGGACTCAAACCTGTTCGAGTTAGGAATCAATTTACAATCGAAAATTTTCAGACCTATCATACAGGTTGGGGTTGGGTTCAAAACCGGTTTGGGAAGAAAAAAAAAACGGTTTCTTGACATGTTTTCCAAACCGGTTCAGGCTCAAACCGGGTCTTAAAGATGAAATCATGAACTGGTCCGAAGTCGGCGAGCTGGCTCAGACACAGACCGGTTATTCATCGGGTTGGTTTCCGGGTCGTCGTTCCGAAAACTGATTTCTTTTGTACATCTCTATTGTATATATGAATTTTTAAAATTTTGGGCCTGTTTAAAAAAATTGACAGTTATATGGACCAGACAATCATATAACAGTCTGCATTCCTTTAGTATTCTTGTTTTGGGCTTGATCGGTACAGCCCAACTTGGTCTATTAGGATTTAGGGTTAGTCCAGGAAGGTGACTCGTATTCTAATTCTAAGGGTCTTTATTCTCATCCCTTCTGATCAGTTCTCACTTCTCACCAACGTTTTAAACCCGGTCCAAACCGTCCGGTTCAACCAGTTGAATCGCATGGTACAAATGGTTAAACCATCTGGTACGACCAGTTAAACCAATTTTGAGCCCAATCTGATACTTATAAACCGGTTTTTAAAACAAAAAAAATATATATCTGTTAGTTTTGGACATTAATTTATTATTAATATTTATATAAGACAAAAATATGACCTGTTTAATAAACCATGATTATGTGCGATGTACTTGAACTCTTAGGGCGGACGGGGTGGTCCGTAATGGCTGTGATACCCATTAACACCGCCCCTTCAAAATTATCACGGGCATGAGAAACAATAACCGTGATATATATCACGGAAATAACAAAACAATCTGCAACAATCAATTTGTTTTTATTATGGGGACCACCCACCAACACACACTCTGTCTCTTGATTTTAATATAAAAAATAGTAAAGTAGGTGGGGACCAACCACCAACACTGGTGTGATGATTTTAATGATAATTGTGAACACCACCACATGGGTTTAGTGATGAAATGTGATAGAATGTGATAAAATGAGGTGACACAAGATGATTGGGTGTGATAATGTGATGAGTGTGATGGGGTGATGACCACCCCCATCCACCCTTATATGCATATATGTGCAAAAATATTATGTGTTATTTATTAATATATTATATTAAAGCATCTACATATATGTAGATTGACTATGATCCTATGATTTAGGTAGTTCTCATATTATTTCTGAAGTGAACCATCCAACACACATGTCCGAAACTTTAAAATCTGACGTAGATTAAGTTCAAAGATAAAAGACGTACAACTAACGACCTCTCCAAATGTCAGGAACTTTAAAATCTGACGTAGATTAATGGAGCATTAAGCATTAAAGCATCACAAATAGCTAGAAATCAAGATGCAAAGATGTCGATTATCACACTAAAGAAATCATTTCCATGAGTCATCTCTTCTAAAATTCTGTTTAGTTCACTTCTCCTAACATGTGTGTGTACTCAACATTTAAGGTTGATATTCTTTTATAGATTTGCTCAAGCACGTACCTAGCCAATTTATTTATCATTATCTAAGCAGCTAATCGTTTTAGGGCTTGCCTTCCCCCTTCCACGCTCCCACTCTTTATGGTCTTAGCTATCATTACTGTTACTATATTTTTAATATTTAAAGGTCACTCCTCCATATGATATGTTTGTAAGTTGTTTCCTCATGGTGATGGCTCAAATTCGTAAGTATATAAATATATAAAAGGATTTTCTTTAAAAAAAAAAAATAATATTTGTAGCCCAAATAATGATAAAACTGAATATATTTGAACAATACATTAAATATCTTCGTCTAGTCGTCGTCAATACACTAATTATTGTTGAGGGATTCATTTTCCCCCCTCTAAATTCGATGGTCAAACTCCACGATTTTTTCTAATCATAAAAATATTAATTGCACATTTAATACAACTAAATAAACTAGTAAGACTGAAAGAGGGCGTGGAAGGAGCGTGAAGTCCTTACACGTGAGGCATATCGCTCCGGATCTAACATGGAGGCTAACGTAAGGCAAATAGGGTGGGATTTTCCATCGGCATGGGGCAAGCGAACATACTTACGTGGTGATCGTTAATTGGTGGTTTAAACTAGCCGTTTTTAAACGGTTAGCTGACTTAATATTTTTTAAATCTAGTATGCGTGTGTATATATGTCAACCTATTGACCTATTCTACCATACAAACACATTCTTCATTCTTAAATTCATAAACCTATCATATTCATCATTATAAAAAATGGCAGATCAAAGCTCATCATCATAATGGTGGATTTTATGAGTAGAATTAATATGAAAGATTAATATGCGTTTGAAGTCATGAATGAATATGACAGTTTTCTAGACCACATCAAATCCGGAAATTAGTACCATCAATATACACAACTTCATTTTTCCTATTTTCAAGAACACCAAAGTATACTCGGTGCAATCTCGGACGTGAGAGCCATCTCCGGTAATACGCATACTATTCTGGTACGTTGTACCCTAGGAAATAGAGCCGTCTGAGAGGAGACGCGAAATCTGTATCAAGGGTAGTGTGTCAAATGTGTGCATCAACCAAAACCGTGAACGACAAGTTTATTTATTCTTGCAGCGGAGTTTTGTACAAGATGTTGCAGTTGAAGTTCTTCAATGACATCTGCTTCAATCGAGATTGGTACATGTAATTGTATTTTATATGTTCATTTTCATTAGTTTTTGTAACCGATAGCGTACTATGATATTTTTATGAATAATGAGAACATCGTTATTATATTTCATTATATATTTTAATAAAAAGTAAACCCGATTCATAACATCAACACAAATTTAGCAGTTGCTAAAACATCAATTATTATTATTATTATTAACTGGTTGGTGTTATGCGTTTATCACTTCTAGTCTTATCAAACATTGTGGCCGACACTGATGTATATTATTTGGAACTCTCTAGCGAGATAATAGTGATCATTCAAGTATAAAAAGTAGTTGCGTTGGTGGCTTGCCAATCCCCTTATGGACTTATGGTGGAGTGACGTTCTCCTTGCTTTCCTTATGGGAGGTAAGGAGTTGGAGTCCTACCTGCTGGTCGGCCGGGTTTTACCGCATTGGGCCTTCGGGCAACGGGTTTTCCCCAGAAACTGGTGTGAAATTATTGGTGGACCCGGGTTACTCTCGGAGTACTCTTTTGTCCAGTGGATACTTCGTGAGTGCTCGGGATTTGATTTGTTAGCCGTTCAAAAAAAAAGTTACGTTGGTGGCCGGGTGATGTTCGCAAATTTAAAGAGCCATTAAATGGCTACCAGTTACCTAACCTCATTTATATACATGAATCTTACACGAGCGGTACGTGTTGTTTGTTTGCCTATCATTTTATCCATATCAAGTTATCAACTTATAATAATAGCCCCAAATATATGGCATAAAAAGCCATGTTACATTCAACTTCTACCTTCAATATTGTATTGCGAAATATGGGTTCAAAACATGGTTCAAACTGTCTCTTACCATGCCTAGCCATGGTGGTTATGGTGCTTTTTAGCGTTACAAAAGCCGACATAGAACAAGATAAAAACCAGTGTACGGATAAGCTCGTAGGGTTAGCCCCTTGTTTACCTTATGTTGGTGGTCAAGCACCAACAGTCCCAAGGACTGTTGTACTGGGCTCAAGCAGGTTTTGTCGAATAGCATGGTGTGTTTATGCATCTTGGTCAAGGATCGCAACGATCCAAGTCTCAATCTCAAGATCAACGACACGCTTGCATTGGGTCTACCGGATTCTTGCCACACGCCTGCCAATATCTCTCAGTGTGTTGGTAAGTAAGACTGGACCTAGCTTGAAGCTAGGTGCCGCGTCCGTTGCTACTCAACTTCGCGCGCGTAGTGGAAAATTAGTGGAAATTTTGTTTTTTTTTTTACGATATTTGGAAAACGTTACTACTAAAATGAAAATAATGAAAAACGTTACTACTGAAATTATTTTCTAGATCCGCCACTTACTTAAGGGGTTGGTTCAAACACCTTTGATCGACTTGATCGATCAAAGGATTGGAACCTGCCTCCTAGTGTTTGAAGAGGTAAATTTTAAAGATTTTGAAGATCATGCACCAACTAAATAAATTGGCTTGATGAATTATGTTTTGTATATTTTAGATCTTTTACACTTGCAAAAAGGCTCACCAGAAGCTAAGGTGTTTGAGGACTATGCAAAACTCATCAAGAACACCACCACCACCACCACCACCACAATAACTCCACCTGCAGGTAACATAATCTTTTCCTTTATAGATGTGGCAGAATCGCGTTGAGTAACAAGTATATTTGTATAGACAAGGGCGTACCCACATGTGACGGAAAGGGGCAGCCGACCCCTTAAAAAATAGTGTTATTTTTATAGGAAAAAAATCTCGACCACCCTCTTAAAAGTTCGGATAAGTCCCTTGATTTCCTTGCATGAAAAAGAATCATATATAGGTCTGCCACTGTGTACATATAATGGGCCAGTTGAATTGGGTCGCTAAAACTTTATGCTTGTCTAAAATTTCCTTAAAAACGAAGTATTATACAAGAAATCATCAAAAAAAATTGAAGTGAGTTAGGACGTTGTCACGTTTTAAATACGGTGTAAAGCTACTTTTAAACCGTTCAACCATTGTTCAGTTTTACTCTTTATTATACTAAATTAAAATTTTATATTTTTTTAGAACGTCAAACTTACACACTCCCAAAATCTAATGACTAGAAGTCTCATCTCTTAAACGGTGATACTTTACTACACTCTTTGGTACTATCATGCTACAAGCCATTTGGTTAAAATCTATGTATTTGACATTTCAATCATACTATCGACCAAATAAGGTAAAAAATTTCGTCACTAATCGAGAACCTTTTGAACATACGCGTAAAAAATCCAACTTTTAAATATTTAACTATTCTAAGCAACTTGTAACAACACGACTCACAACATTTATGAAGAATGGTGTTATTCAAAAAAGAGATTATCATCGATGATGATAATTGACGTGTTATCCAACTCATCAGAATTGTCTATGTTTTTTGTCCTCTATTAATGATGATAATTTATATTGTTTTCAAGGGGATGCAATGAAAGCGAATTCAACATCAAGTGATGGGGGAAGGAGACACATATTATCGGGACCTAACATTGTGTGGCTCTTATTTATTGTGGTGCTGCTTCACTTAAATGTGGCCAACGAGATAATGTGCACGTACATGTTTTTTAATTTTGATAATATTTAGGTGTTCCAATAGGCAATAACTTTAAGGTAACAATAACTTTGTATAATTAAATTAAGAGTGACCTCTATTTTAATTTTTTTTTTAGATCAGCAAACTTCAAATTTCCATTCATCAACAAAATTATTTACACGATTGTATCAAGCAAAATACTAACTACAACCAACAATCATCACCCAAATACAAGTTATATATTTGTTTTTTTTTCGGACTTTCTTTCTAGCTCGACTTCTTCACTTAGAGCTTTCACATGGCAATCGTATCGTTGATGGAAAAAGAGTGATACAAAAAGAAAAATAAGAGGTAGTTGACAGAGGTAGAATCAACATTTGTCTCGCCTGTTGGATAGCTTTACATGGCTGTTGAAATCAGTAGCAACAAATCAATTTAATTAAGATGTTGAATAATCCGCTTTTGGAGGAAGTCCTCACTTACCATATAGTAAAATATTTGACAACTAATGCGGATTATGTAGCCAGAGGTGGATGCGCCCTTTGGGGAGGGTGTGCATGTGCCCACCGTACACCTCAACCATTGTCTAGTTTTTTTTTTAATTTTAGCTTAAGTGTCTCTATTTCATTTAAAAGCCAAAATGCCCAAGGTAATTACATTTGAAAGTCCTAAATGCCAAAAAGAGTTTAATTCATTTAACTTTAAAAGGCTCAACTACAAGACATTTAATTTTCATTTTTTTGTTATTGCGATTGAAGGCTTGAAGCTTATATTTGTGGCTAGATGGTTCGAACTTTGATATGACCAGGTTTGGTTATGGACCGTTGGATCATGTAATGATTTGACGGTTGAAATGAATCAAAGAAAATCGAGCAATAGCGACGACACATAACATCTCTATTGCCATATTTCCTTGTAGTGTCTACCATCCATTTCTATATAACTTCATGGATAAAGTTTAATGAATCTAACACATGACTCTTTTAACTCAAACCTTATTTTTTTTCATTTATAATCACAAAATATGATAATTAGATGTCAATCACAGATCGGTAAAGCATACATGCAATTCAAGCAAACAGCGGAAGCCATATAAAATAAGTATCTTTTATTATATAATTTGTTTACATAATACATTTCTAATCTTCAATCATATAAATTCGGGTGGTTTCTATGGTTTCACATTCGTCTTCTGGTTCGTCAACCGGTGTGACTCCAAGTTGCAAGCACATCCCTGTGTATTGTGAGAGATTGAATCACAAGTACGTTGTGTTCCCCCGACAAGTGCACCAAACTCGGCTAAAAATTTTTTCCAGCATGGAGCGTTGCTCCGACCACGAACACAATTACTGCTCGTTGATGCGCCATCATTGTGTATGTTGCCGTACGCGATCACTAGCACAATTTCCTCCTCTTCTATCCAAGTAACCATTATGTGATTTTTGTGATTTTTTTTTCGTGATGTGAATGAGGATAATGAAAAGAATTTCTGTGATTTTTTTTGGGTGTAGTAGAAGAATTGTGTGAATGTGAGTGTAAAAAAATGGGTAAAAATATGTGTGTATATAGGTAGGTGGTAATTTTTTTTGGTTAAATGACCGTTGCACAACGGCTAGCTAGCTAGCGAGCGGTGTGGGCGAGCGAGCGGGTGTGATGGATGTCACGATTTGATAAGATCGCGACCCTGATACAAATGATGGGGTTGTGTTCGTGATGGTCACGGCCAGACCATCACGGACCACCCCGTCCACCCTTTGTGACGAAGAGTGGTGGTTGTTATTATTAGCTAATATCTTTTATTGTGTATGTATAGTATAAGAATACAGATTGTAGTATACCACAACATATCATTACTCATTAATCATTCAATAAGAATACAAATTAAATGTAAAGTTCATATTCTAAATACCTACAAAGTTCTGTTCCTCATGCATAATCATAAATTCCATTATTGAGGTTATTGGTGAGTGTTGAAGAAAGGTTATAGAATTTATGTTTTTGGAACAAACATTCTATATATATTCATCATTCATTTTATTAACATTTAATTAACATTATCATTTTATCGCCAAATCCAAGATCAAAGTTCTTAAATAAAGAACATAATCAGGCAACTATACACATTTGTTTACAATGTTATTTGTTTATAAACTAATACATTATTTAATTTAATAAAGGTTAATGTATGAGATGTTTACTAGAATCTTCAAATCCATTTTGCCTCTATTTCTTCCATCTTCTCTCTATATGTTTTCTTAGTACGTGATGTGGATGGTATAAGCGGCTGACTCCATTTGGTATAAGGGGTTGTCTAAATTCGTTTTCTGAAAATTATTATTATGCTTTTGTGGATCGGTTGATAGGATTAATGGATTATCTATCAAGTAAGATAATTTTACATTTATCTGAACCATTTCAGTGTGCTTTTTTTTTTTATATAAATTATTAACAATGCATTTTGTTTTTATGTTTGCTAGAATCATACAAAATGGTTAATTTGGTCATGCAGTCAGTTAAATTTCCTAACGCAACGCGCAGATTAACGTCAACTTGTTAACTCAGCAAATTTTACATTTATTATAACAAGAATACAACCTGAGTTTATTATACAACACCATTGATTAACAATCGCCTTGAAGCTTATTTAACCAGAAAGTAATAACACATATTGGTGGCTAGCTTCAAACAACTCTACCTGGTGAGACATTACTCCAGTTTAAGTGGAAGCTGTAGAACAACAATTTCAAGCACAATTAGTCTATGATTTGTTGTGTATAGAAAAGTTTAATCAATAACAAAACCATATGAAGTAAGATTATAATAACAATAATTTACCTTAGAGAGAAGGTCGATTAGATGAGTGATCGCAAGCAGCAAGGGACAAGGGCCTTGTCTTTGCATGTGGCAATGTCCACAAACAATGAGATATCAGACTTTACAGTCACAAGTCCAAGAGTAAACTGTAGGCTGCTCCCATCAACTTTGATCTCGTCAACGTTTAACCAAAACCAAAACGATTGCGCCTTGAGTCCTTTCAACTCGGTGATTTGACCGTTGCTGATCTTTCCACTGATCTCTGTGTCGAAATGAACGAGGTAATCATACTTGACATAGCATGGTTTCTTGAGGTAGACCACAAAGGTGAATGCGTCCCCGTCTGATGGGGATGTGGAGTAAGATTCGACGGAATCAGGTAGAATGCCAGATGGGAATCCGAATTGGTTAACGATATCGAATATCGTAGGGACTGCAGAGGTTGAAGCAGTGAGAGCGAGTAGGGCGACAAGGAGGAGAGACATTTGGGAAGATGCCATGTTTTGTGTTTAGGATGTTGTTATGTGACTTGTGAGGACTATGATAGAATTGGATGTTGTATATATAGGCAACAAAAGCTACTCTTATATGTATTTAAAAACAATAGATAAGTTTAGAAAATGAGGGAATCTTATAATAAACTATTATCACTAGAAGTCTAGAATCCTTTGCATAAATGGTAGATATATGGTTTTAGACAGCGCGAATGGAAGCCATTGGAGAAAAAAAACTAAAAATGGTGATGTAGCTGTTTGGTTCAGCGACATCAAGCTTATGATTCTTGCCCATCATTTGCAGCTGTATGTGTGTAAGTCTTTGTCCTCTGATATCGCTAAACCAAAGTGAGGGATCACTTTGTGTAAGTCTTTGTCCCCTAATGTCGCTGAACCAAAGTGAGGGATCACTGTACGTGTGTAAGTCTTTGTCCCCTGATGTTGCTGAACCAAAGTTAGGGATCACTATTTATTATTATTTCGTTTTTTAAGTTAACATGTCAACGAAATTGATACAAATTGTTTCGTTTTCTAATTCGGTCGATAAATTAAAATATATAGGCCACTTAAATTGATCCCTCATTTTGGTTCAACGACATCAGGGGACAAAAACTTACACACGTACAGTGATCCCTCACTTTGGTTCAGCGACATCAGGGGACAAAAACTTACACACGTACAGTGATCCCTCACTTTGGTTCAGCGACATCAGGGGACAAAGACTTGCACACGTACAGCTGCAAATGATTGGCAAGAATCATAAGCTTGATGTCGCTAAACCAAACACACTACAATAATTGTGAGCAATATTAGATGCGACTTGTAAAAAGTCGTCTCTATTGCTCATGTTAGGTTATGAACCGTTAGATCACGTTTTAATCTGATGGCTTGGATGATTTCAATTAGAATGAGCAATAGAGGCGACATAAAGTCGCCTCTAAAGCCCACGATCCGGACAAGGGCACTACAACTGCTATGGGTCGTTAGATCTTGTGAACATTGTATTAGATTACAAGACCGCAATCATTTACATTAAAATAGTGGTGTAGTGGTATACAGTATACACACGGTTTCTATTAACGTTCAAATTTTGTTTACACTGGTTTTATATAGTTTTACAATTATTTGGAGGTGTTATCATGTGGAATTGATGATACGGAACTACTCAACTATCGAATACAAATATAGCACACAAAATGTCACTTGATTTTAATAAACAGATCAAATCATAGAATACCGGTCAATATCAATGAAAATTTTAAAATACCAGCCTTCTCTCTTAGCAGCCGGACCGGTTGAACCGATGAATAACTGTAATATAACATTAGCCGCCACATTAGACCCTTAAATTAATAATCACTTTTTTTCTTATTTAAAATTCTCATGTGATGCTAATTTTGAGTTACTTTAATGTAGCCGCCTCCAATCTCAATTAGAATGCAGATCGAGTCTCATAATTATGAGTTTTCTTCTGAATTGGTGACTTGGTGGTGGAATATGATCGCGTAGCAACACTGGTGGCACGATGATACTCCAGTGTTCCGTGAGTGATTCCAATTTGTTGGCCGTTTAAAAAAGAATGTAGATCGAGTATTTAAACTTTTCTTTTAAAAAAATGTAATATGTTTTTATCTTGCAGACGTGTATTATAAGACAGATGTATGATTAGAGGTCTTTACGGTTTGGTTTTTGCAGTTTTTAGGTCAAACTGTGAATCAAATCATTAGTAACGGTTTTTGATATTTGTAAACAAAACAAAACCAAACTGTTAGTAACGGTTTGGTTTTGGTTTGGGTCGTTGGGCCTTCATACAAGATGTCCAAACTTAGGGTTGAATCCCATATACTTTAGTGTGATATTAGATGCCAGAATGAGAAAGCTATATTTTAAAACTTATTGGCTTTTGATTGTTTAGTTTTTTAGATTGGAAATATAGAATTTAGATAAGATACAGAAAGGGGAAGGACTTGTAGCTTACATTGTTTGGCTTTTGTAATGTAAAACGGAGTTAGCTCACCTTTGATTTTCCTAAATTTAGATGCCAGACTACTCAGGGGACACCTGGCCCTGGGGTCAAAGGCTCCCACGACACCCATGCATGCACCCAAGCACGCGATGTTGAGTAGCCTAGCCCGCCCGTGTAGTTCCCAGACCGGGGAAAATCCAATCCCCACCTGTCAGGAGGCACGACAGTAGAGAACTGATAAAACCCGGGTGGAATCTGGCATCGAACCTAAGACTTTTCAGCCCCAAGCCCTATCCTTCACTTCCCATGTCACTCCACCACAAGGGTGGGGACAATTATAGTTAGGTTTAATAACATATACATATTTAATATGAAATATCTTAGAAAATTAATGTAATAAATTATTACAATTCGGTTCTGTTTCATACGGTTGGTTTTCAGTGTAAACCGTAAACCAAACCGTTCGCTGTGAAACCAACATGTTTTATAGTTTCAACCAAAATTTAAATCTAAACGCATTATATTCTCTTTCTTGTATAATTAATTTAAAAAGAAAACAAATATTTGTGATTTAAATGGAATTAGCATTTGACCCCACGCTTCGCGACGAGGTTGTAGGTGGATACTGATGAGAATGTATTTGTTATCTCATATATCAATGAATTAATATTAGACCGTTAGGCTTTAATCTAAACAACAAAAAATAAGCAAGCAACTCGGTTGAGTAAACATGTTTAGTTTAGGGTTAAAAGTTAGCTTTAACTTAAATAGGTTGAATAAAAAAAAAGAATTTAATCTATTACATGGTGTATTTAATGTTTTATATAGATAGTGCAAGCTTTAATCTAAACGACGTTGCAGCAGGAACACGGTGAGAGTTTGATCAGTATCGCACACTAAGACAAAGGATAAAGAAAACCAAATAAAGAGTCATACATTAACCAAAATAATATCTACATGTGTGCTGTTCGTTGTTGCTGCATCCCGACTCTGAACATCGAAACGTAATGATGCAAAAACACAGTAAGTTAAATAAATTGTGATCGTACATCTTGTATCAACCATGCGGAAAAAAATTCACACCTAAAAGCCTATAAAATAAGCACGTAATTAATTATGTGTTGTAACACTGGGTTTTTTTTAACTAAAAATAACCTAAAAGTAATAATATATATATATATATATATATATATATATATATATATATATATATATATATATAGGGGACGGTTATTGTACAAAGTAATGAAAACGTGCGAAGTGTGCGAAGTGTCACTTTGTACATGATAATTACGTAATGATAATTACGTAATGTTTTTGTATGTTCATGAAAGCATTAGGTAATTATCATTACGTAATTATCATGCACTTGTTACATGATAATTACGTAATGATAAATATGTAATGCTTCCATGAACATACAAAAACATTACGTAATTATCATGCACTTTGTACATGATAATTACGTAATTATAATTACGTAATGTTTTTGGATATTCATGAAGGCATTACGTAATTATCATTACGTAATTATCATTACGTAATTATCATGTACAATTGACACTTCGCACATTTTCATTACTTTGTATTTGAACCTACCCCTATATATATATATGTAGGTACCGGTTCAAATACAAAGTCTTATAAAGTACGAAGTGTGCGAAGTACATGATAATTACGTAATGATAATTACGTAATGTTTTCATGAACATACAAAAACATTACGTAATTATCATGTACTAGTAGTGATTCTGTCTATGGTACGTGATTTTAGTTATGGAACTAGTTGTGATTCTGTCTATGGTATGTAATTTTGTATGTTACGTTATTTTAGTGGTATGGAAAATTGTTATGTAAAGTTTTGAACGATTATGTTTATAGTACGTGATTTTGGTAATGGAACTTTAATGATTATGTATATGGTACGTGATTCTGGTAACGAAGTAGTAATGATTCTGTCTATGGTACGTATTTTGTATGTTACGTGACTTCGCACACTTCGCACGTTTTTGTCACTTTTTACGATAATTGTCCCCTATATATGTATGTGTGTATAATGTATAATAAATAATAAAAAAATCTTAAAATAAAATAAATATATGGACTAATACATATATAAATGTCAATTGGGGTTTTAAAACTAAAAACAACCTAAAATAATATATATGTATAATGTATAATAAAATAATAAAGAAAGCTTAAAATAAAAATAAAATAGTATAAGATTTAGACCAATTGGGAATTACATGTTAGTAATAGAAATAGAAATAGTGTGGATCCAAAGGGAGGAGAGTAGGACAGAATAGTGATATTGGTATCAGTTGTGTCAGGTTGACACGTTGGCGGTTGGATTGTTCAACTCGAACGTAACCCATGTATTCATTCGTGTGAAAAATATCAAGCCTAACCTAGGCACACTATAAATCGTGTAACACGAACACAACCCGGTTAACTGTTTATCTAAATTTGTCTGGTTTGCTTGGTTGAGGATAGTAATCAAGTTACAAACGTGTTAATTAGGTTTGTGGGTTGTAATAAATGTTTTGAAGGGCTGTAGGGTTGACCTGTTTAATTAAAACGGATTAAACGAGTCAGCAAGGGCACAACCCGTTTAATCAAACATGTTAATCCGAACACAACCCATTTAATTAAACATGTCCATCCTAATATGATCCTTTTATTACGTGAGTTGGATATGATAACTAAAAGGCTAATTGTTTTTGCCTTGCCCGTGCCTTGCTGAAAATTGTGACCCCTATTTGTAATTTTGTATCCTATCTCTGTTTTTTGTATGTCAAAAACCCAGGCCCAAAGATCAGCTGGTGCAGGTTGGTTTATAAATGAAGCAGGGTTTTGTGTTATAAGGGCTTGTTGGTGTCTGAATTTAAAGAAAAAAAAACCACAGTTCAGTAAGGATAGTGTTTACACTTCTGTTTAGGGCACAGTTAGGTCCTAAAAGCCAAGGCGCTAGGTGCGAGTTGAGAGTGTCGCGTATTCGAGACACCGAAGTGCTGCCACCACTGCTTCTAGCCATCTAGTGCCTCACATAGCTAGAATTATCTTTTCTTGATTTAGGGGAATTTGTAGCCCTTGAATTTTATAAGGAACATTTGCCAGTGTTGTCTCTATGAATGATCAACTTGCACTCCCATATTGAGGTATCTATGGTACAATTCAGAGATGATCATGATTTACCAGCAGCTCAAAAATCTTCCGATAACTTCATCTGATGAAAATGAGCCTCATATGTTCTTGTGTCTAATAAACTTACGAGAGATGATGCTGCAGTTTCACTGATTGAGGCACTTGTCACACCGGTTTTAGCAAATTTAAAATGTGCTGTCATATGCTTTAAAATGCAAGTCATGTTTAGATTATCATCAGATTTTCTTTTAGACAAACATTGTAGCTGTTTCCACAAATGATTAAGTTTATTGACATAGTTCAAATTCGGTTAGTCCCTGCCAAGAGTCACCTGTGGTTGTAAATACAAGGTGTGAGCTAGCACCACCTTTAGCTAGGCTCCAGCCATACCCTAATCAATGGTTCACTCACTGCCCTCTCCGATCCCTTCAAGGGTTTAGCCCATAGTCTGTTTTGTCTTGACCACCTGGTTCAGTTCAGCAACCCCGTATGGTTCGGATGCCAAATATGAAATATGGTTATGCTAGTCTACCTATGAATTCTTCTTTACCAGCATTGCAGATTTTGCCACGTCAGCTTAGTTTTCTTCCAATCCAACTGGACCAGAACAGCATGTGAGACTGGTTCATTGTTCCTCAAGGAATTCCACCTTATATCACAACCAGCTGTTCATCCTCAAGCATCATAATCAGTTGCGTTTCAGACTGGTCCAACTAACCCAAGACCTATTTCATGAGTTCATGGTTTCCCTCACCAACTACACCCACATCAAGACCACCTCCAACTATAAAGGTCCCCATCCGTAAGACCGTAACCACCCCAAGAGTCCAAGACCACAGCTGGCAGCAGCCAGCTCTAGAGATTTCACCTTTAATACCAAACCGTGCAGAAACACAATCTCTCTCATTTTATACTTCCCCAGATATCCAGAATCGTCGATCACCAATGCCACAGGAATACAAGATAGTCATCAAATGGATCAACATCACGGTCCAGGTCTGTTTCCTGGGAACTTTGGACCAGTTCAGCAAAATCACCAAGAATATCAACCCAAGAACTCATCGGCTCCATTGAATCAGCGTTTCATGGCAATGTCCAACATTCTACGGGCAGCCTGGTTCTAACCCGTCTGGAGTCGTATGACCCGTTTTCACCTGCTGCTGTAGCACTTAAGCCTGTTAACCTACAAAATTTAAGCAAACAAGAGAGTAATCCAGACTCCAGAGTATGATGACTTGATGGCATCTGTTGTAGTGAAATGATCGTAAACACTTGTAGTAGGCGCACCTTGTTTTGCGAGGGATCTATTATGTAAATCTGTAACTTGTGAGACTTGTATCAAAGCTAGAAGCAAAATAAGTTTAGTAGTTTACATGTTTGTTTAATAAACCCTTTTAGAAAATAACTTTCAATAAAACTGAATACAAGAAGCTGCACAAGATATTGTTTCTTTCTCAAATCAGGTCCATGCAACCGAGTACCCCAACTAATTACATAATCATCTTTATCCTATCGAGCATGTGCCGGTTTGGCTAAAAGAAACAGGGTGAAAACATTCTTCTAAAAATTATATTCTAACCTAAGTAATTATATCTTCACAAACCGAACATCGTTTTGCCCAAACGCCATTCCACAGCCAGGACATTTCCGGTGACGAATTTCTAAATTCCTCTGTATGCATGGATTGCAAAATAGATGATAACATTTCACAATCACCACCTGGCGCGATAAATTCTATAATTATCAGTGTTGCTATAAAATTATATAAACAAGAAATACAATGCTGTTATGCGGACTTTGCATGTGTACCTCCTTTGGGCGATCAAAGCAAACACCACATTTAAGAATAGACTTGCAATCCTTGATTTCGTCCTCAAGTTTCTGAATGGCAGTTTCCCCACTTCCTAATGTCAATTCTGTAATTTTCATGTTTAGTTCTACAAGCTCCTCATCAAGCTTCTTTCTGTCCATTCTGCGTTCAACAACAAAGTTTCCTTTGTTACCAAGTTGTCCTTTGGCCTAATTGAGACAAGGACTATAAAGATAGAAAAGTAACCAGCATTCCTAAAATTTCTATTTTGAAAATATAGTATTTTCTCAAGGTGTTTGACATTGCTAATTAGAGCCAACTATGCTTTCTGAAACAAGCAACTTCAATGTGTGTCACTTTGTCATTTACCAAGAAGGTGTTTGAGATTGCTAATTAGAGCCAACTATGCTCTCTGAAATAAGCAGAAGCAGATAATAAGTTGTAACAAAACACAATTTATGAGAGTATTTGGATTTCTTTTCTGCTATAACAAAACATAACAATCAGATAAGGAGTTGTCTTGAGTGTTTGCCAATTGACAACAACCAACCCTCAAACTGCATATATCACCCGCAGATATGCAGATAACCAACCATAAGACATTAAAAAGAAAAAAAGAAAACTGCGAGTTTGTATCTTTTAGTGGACAGAAAATACTCTTGCTCATGCAACAAGTTTTGAGTCAAGTCGGGAGTCCATTTACAAAAGTATTATAAGTATGATTTTTTTTTTTAAATACCTCTCATTGTCCAACTCCTCCTGAATTTCCTCCGTTTTTCTATGGATTTGATCGTATTCCTTCTCAGATGAAGAAAGCAATGACTTAAGACACTTTAATTCCTTATCAGCATTAGATAATTCCCACTTGCTGTTTTCCAGGTTAATTGCAATGTGTCTATCTTCTTCAGTTGACTTCAAAGCATGTGAAATGCAAGAATTCATCTACAAGATTACATGTTAGTTTAGAGAAGGATTAACTACTCACTATTAGTTAACCAAACAGCTTATAAGAAAAAAGAAACTATACCTGCTCTTCAAAATGTGCAATGCGTGATTTTAGTGAGTCAACTTTTGAGTTGACTTGTTGAAGTTGTTTCTCTAGGGTTTGCTTTTCAGAAAGTAGAGACGTGTGTGATTGTTTCATCTTCACACTTTCAGAAACCACCTGTAGCAAGAAGTTGTAAATAATCCATACATTAGATATGATTGAATTCAACATTATCTTAGAAGGTAAATCATATTTTCATCAGTGTTGAGTGCACAAAGTTACAAAAATCTCTCCCAACTTCCAATATTATATACTTAAAAGCTCCCGCTTTCACTGTAACGTTACGGATTTCGTCCCTAGCTTTGACAGTGTCCCTTGTCACAGACAGGGACCAAATCTGTAACAATTTCTCAACTCTCGGTAAAACAAAGGGGTGAAAATATGTCACTCGTTCAAGTGATGATCCCAATATCCAATTTTCTACAAAAAAAATACATATAATAAAATAATACCAAATTTTGAGGATTTAAATAATTATGGCATGACTATGTTTTGCACTTTTAATCTATTTGACATGTTTTTTAGCTAGCCGTTTCTATACCTTGATATTGTAGTCATCCCTCTCCATCACCTGCTGCAGCAAGTGCTGGTTTTGTGTCTGCATATCTTCATAAGCTTGACCAATAGTCTGAGAAACAATGAAAAAATGTAACATTATATAATCAAAAATAAACTTACCATATAGAACTGGTAAAATACCTCAATTTCAGAAATATAAGACTCCGCTTCACCATCTTTAATTTTTATAGCCTCTGCAAGTTCCAAAACTTCCCTGTACATGAACCAAAATATTCGCATAAACCACTTATAAAAGTTGCATCATGAGATGTTTATATAAATATGTTTTGACCGTATAGAAGTCAAACCTTTCAGAGTCATCCAATTTAGCACTTAAATCAGCAATTTCAGATTCAGCATCAGATAATCTTTGTTGGCAAGCAATCTCAGTTTCTTTGGCAGATTTAATCCTTAATTCTAGACCGTGTTCATCAAAAGCGTTTTTTAAAACCTCTGCTTGGGAATGAGCTCTCTGTTCAGATTCTTTAATTTCTATTATATCCCTGTTATCATATATCCTTTGTCCAATCATATCCAAAAATATTTGTGCTTCTAATCTGTCCCTCTGCAGCCTCTCAATCTGCATCAGGTTTGACAAGTTTAAATTTATTAAAATAAAAACACCTTAATAAGTATAACATTCAAACCAGAACTTACATGGGCCTGTAAAGACTTGATCTCCGCACTCTGCTTAGAACATTTATCCGCCAGGTCCCTATGTTCAATAGTCTATATATAATAAAAAAATTATCAAAAGCAATTATCAGAATAAAAAAAACAAAAAACAAAATATCAAATAAATAAAATATTAAAAAGTTGCACCTTTTTGTTCACCAAGGATTTAAGTGACTGGGCCTCTTCCCGTAAGGAAACAGCTTCACATCCTGTTTGTTTCCATCGATTTAATTGTGATGTCATCATCCCAATTTCTTTTGATAAAGCAGAGGCCATGACTTGAAACTCAGCTTTAATGTCTTTCCTCTCTGTAATAATTAACTTATATTAAAACAACATACGGCAAGAGAGAAATAATCACAATAATTATACTGAACTTCACCTGAATCTTGTACAGCTTCTTCCATTTTCATTTCCAACTCGTTATTCTCATTAATGCATTGCTGAAGCTGTTCCTCCAATTTCTCAATAGTAGAATCAACAGTATCCGTAGGATTTCTTAATGTGTTTATTGATTCAGTTTTTATGTTGAGTTCTTTTTCTCTTCGTGTAACCAATGACCGCTCAGCTTGCAAGGAATCTACAAGCCCCCTAAACCGTTCAACTTCAGATTCCCAATACGGAAGTTGATCATTTAGTAGAGTGTAAGGGCGAGACGTGTAAATATATTTGCAATCTTTCAGTTCGTTCTGCTCAAATACATCGTGTTAGAGCAAACAAAATGTCAAAAAAGTCTATATACATACGAAAACGTAAAAGCACAAGTCACCTGAAGATCGTGCAACTGTTTTGATAAGCTCAAATTGTCCTCACTTGCCTCTTCAAGCTCAGAAAGGCGATCAGATGCCAGTATCTACATTAAATAAAAGGTTTAATACTTTTTGTGCAGGCACATAGAAAGAAAAAATAAGGTAAAAAATAGAAACCTTTGCTTCCTCTATGGAGTCCTTTAAATCGCGTGATCTCACAGTTTTGTCTACAGTATTTTCAGGTGAAATACTTCCATTGATATTACATGGAACTGGAGTTTGCACAACAGAAGGTCTATCCTTTTGCATCTTTAAGTTTACAAGTTTTCTTCTACTTTCTTCAAGTTCTGCCATGCTGTCCTCCAGCTCACCTTACAAGCATGAACATACAAAATAAAATCAAAAATCAAGAAATGCTATGTTCTTTAGGAAGGGGAAGCTGATGAAAATGCATAAAACCTGCAATTTTTTTGATTTCAGACTGATCCACAGAATGGGTATGACTATAACCCTGAATCATATCAGCGTATTCTTTATGCTTAACTTGAAGAGTTTCAATAACCATGCGTAAATGATCAGCTTCCTCTTTCATCAATTCGTCAATCTTATTTGATTGAATAATTGCATCTGAGACATACCAAAGTCAGATCATTAGGCTTCAGTAGGACAGTAGGCACCCGTGATAATGCATTAGTAAAATATATTGACCTCAAATAAGACAATACTAACCTTCTGCAGATAAATTTTCATGCAAAGATTGATCAATGCTTAAAATTTTAGCCATCAGAATTTGTATAGTATTTTTTATTAATTTTATTAATTCCAAAGTAGATGAATGCCTCAACAAAAGTGATTCTTTAATATAGACGAGTAGTTCTTCACTTCCATTTGTTCCAATGGAATCCGTCTGAAAGAGTCTGCAAAGAAATATTTCCTCTGCAGGACCCGGCGGGACTGAACCTGTATATGTAAGTTTGATTATGTGAGCTGAATCGTTGGATAACTGACTATCAAATAAGATCAAATCATTAAACACCTCGGGAAGAATCTGCATGTTGCAATGCTTCCAAGGCACTTTGGCCTGCCCCGGCACGTGCTCCAAGTAGAATTAAGTCATCGTCCAACTATAAAGAAGGTGTTAAATTATAATCACTAAAAGAAAACTATAACAAAAAGTGAGTGAGTATGTTAATAAGTTACCTGATTCCATAGTTGATTAATAGTAATCAAGAAGTCATCATAAGAAGTTTGACCCTGTTTTAATTCTTTAATTTTATCTTCCAGGTCATGCAACTCTTGCTTCTGGACATCTAATTGCTGGACAAGTTTCTGATTTTGATATTGTAGCACTGTCGCATCAACCTACCATAACAGAATGAACTTCTGGAATCAATCCAAATCTCATTTGTTCATATGATCAATTAATCATTACACTTATAAGCGCCAATTGTTAATATAAATACTAAAATTCTCGCCTCTTCAGAAAACCATGAACCCTAGAAGGCAAGGAGATCCTAATCTCCAATATTTAACCTTCATATAACTGTACTAATTCTACCAGAATCCTGTGTCCGTGACAGTTATACAAATACAGTAATAATCCCTAACAAGACATACCAACTTCCACAAGATACAATCTGAAACCCTAAATTTAACGTTTATGTATACAATAAGAATATAAGATTAGAAGTTTATAACTGCCAATTGTTAACATAAAAACTGTGTCTGTAATTCGACTTGTCAACATTTCACTCTTAACAGAAATAACCAAGTCACTCTAAACATTACTAATTTACAAAGAACATTTGCTCTATCAATCTCAACCCCAAATTAAAGACTATTTAGAAACCCTAGCCTTCATATAACTGCATTCATCTACAAATATCCTGTGTCCGTAACATTCATAGCAATACAAAACACCTATTTCCACAATCTACAACTTGAAGCCCTAAATTTGGAATTAACAAAAACCTAAACAAACCCGCATTCCAATTCACCGAAGATCATGAATTTCAGTAAACACGCGAATATGTAACTGTAACATTCATATCAACTCACTACAAATCCCAAACAGAACACACAAATCACCGATTTCCACAATCTACAATACAAAACCCTATTTTTGAAATTAACAAAACCTAAAAAAACCGGTACTCTAAATCATTGAAGATCATGAATCTCAGTAAACACGCAAACATATTACGATACTAATGAACAAAAACTGAGCAGATAGATGAGATAAACCACATACCCTACCCTTCATATAACTGTAACATTCATATCAACACATTACAAAATCGCTAACAGAACACACAAAACACCGATTTCCACAATCTACAATACGAAACCCTAATTTTAAACTTAACAAAACCTAAACAAACAGGTACTCTAATTCACTGAAGATCATGAATATCAGTAAACACTAAACTCACGGATACAACATGCTGCTAATGAACAGAAAGTGAGCAGATAGAGAAGATAAACCACAAACCCTAGCCTTCATATAACAGATATATCAATACAGTATATAATAAAATCGCTAACAGAGCATACAAAACACCGATTTCCACAATCTACAATACGAAACCCTAATTTTGGACTTAACAAAACCGAAACAAGCAGGTACTCTAATTCACTGAAGATCATGAATATCAGTAAACACTAAATCACGAATACAACATGCTGCTAATGAACAGCAAGTGAGCAGATAGAGAAGATAAACCACAAATCTCATTTGTTCATATGAATCAATTAATCATTACACTTATAAGCGCCAATTGTTAATATAAATACTAACAAAACTGTCAAAACCTAAACAAACAGGTACTCTAATTCACTGAAGATCATGAATATCAGTAAACTCTAAACACACGAATACGATATGCTGCTAACATAGAGAAGATAAACCACAAACCCTAGCCTTCAAATAACGGTTATATATAGGTTATATCAATACAGTATATAATAATAAAATCGCTAACAGAGCATACACAACACCAATTTCCACAATCTACAATACGAAACCCTAATCTAGAACTTAACAAAACCTAAACAAAGCGGAACTGTAATTGATTGAAGATCATATGAGTAAACATGAGAGTCAAGTGTGTGTTTATGATAATAACAAGAATAACAATAATAATAATAATAATAATAATAATAATAATAATAATGGAGAGAAAATTAATGAAGAGGATTACAGTGGTGTTATCGGGAGAAGGAATAGGGTGACGTGCCATGTGAGAGTGGTTATTGTTGTTATTGTTGGTGAGATGAGGACGTTTCTTGTCAGGCTCATCTGAATCGGAAGACGATTCCATATTACGACGCCGCTAGTAGACAACCGTCGGCCACCATCACCTGTTTCTTACACCATCACCTCTGTCTCTGTCTGTCTGTGTTTTATTAGCGGCAGCGTTTGTATTGAGACTAGAGAGTTAAGTCATTAACGGACCAACTGACGGAACAGGGCTCTCTTTTGGCTTGCCTTGGCTGAGTTAGCGTTAAAAGTCAACAACATCTTGGCTCATTTACATAGATACGGTCGGTGTGGTTTGCACTTTTCAACGCATTTAATCTCCATAGCTTAGTAACTTAACTTGGATCTGCTAAAATCTTTATATTTGTAAGTTAGTTACTACATGCGTGCGTTATAAATTGCAAATCATGGAATCACACGTGTACTTTTAAAGAGCTATGAACCAAATCCAAAATTTTAGTTAACCACATCGAAGTACTTTACTCTTACTATAAAAACTTGTATTGTTGAAGATATAGTATTCATACTATTAATTGGACTATTTATTGTTGTTAAATGGGTCATGTTTACGAGTTGACAGGTTAAACCCTACGTGAACCTGAAAATTTTATACAAATCTAAACCTGAAAATCGTGTCACACGCATCAACTTGAACACTTTAAATTATTTGTTTGTTTCAAAATTAAGACTTTAAAAATCTAATTTACATATTATCTTAACGTTTTTAAGCAAAAGTAATTAAGATATGAAAAATGTTAGAATAATTGTGGTTTTTATTTGGAACGCATAAGTGGGAGCCTTGCTTGTACACATGCTATCTCCAGGAGCCGCTTGAAAGTCGCCTCTGTGTTCTGTGGTTGGTTCAAGATCAACAGGAACTTGTTGCCGATGGCAGTTAGGGCCGACAATAGGTTCTTGTTGACGATGGTTGCTATGAGTGAATAATATTTGCCGATAGATAATGTTGTGTTCCCACATGATGCATGTAAAAAACGTTGAAGGGCAGCAACATGGTTTTCGTTGCTCCGTGATTGTTAAGAAGTTAAATAACAATCTGTTTAAGACGAGGCATTATCCAGTGTTACATTATCAAACTAAAAGTCTAAAAGTATATACAAGTTAAAATGAGGCAAATTGGTAAATCGCAATAGCTTCTACCTTCTCTATTTTAAAATAATTGTTTGCCAGACGAAAACACACAACTTATAAAATATTATAGAACATAACTATAAGACCACGCAACTTTTAAAACATTATAAAACACAGTTATAAGACTACACGGTGTAGTCATGAGGGTGAAGGGGGCGTGGAGCGTCATGTGGCAGCCACGTCAGCAGAGAAGGATTTCTCCTTCAAGCCCCAAAAAAACATGGGTTCGTGGCCGGTGGGGCATGGGACAAGGGTAAATAGAATGTTTTAAGTTGCCAACGGTTATATATAAATGGTAAATATAATGTTTTAAGTTTTTGTTAAAAAAAAATAGAATAAAGAGCCATTGCCAACGGTTGTTTTGGCTCTCTCAATCTCATCATGCCATGTCACCACCATCACCCCCCTCCCCCTGGCTGGTGAAGATTTCCACCCTCACTGCCCCACACCGTCGCGCACGCCATGTATGGGTGTTGATGACGTGAAAGGGCTTCACAACCTGTCCCTCCCCCACACGTGCAGTTAATATTCTGTATATTGGTTTAGGGTGTTACATCAACCATGAAGTGTTTCTAGTTGAGTCTTCCTATGAAGTGTTTAGAAGTTAGATACATTTTGAAGAACATGTAATCATTTTGAAAAACATAAAAATAACAAAGCTGACATTAACATGCATGCCTAATAAAAGGGATGATACTTTAACTTTTCAACTGATAATACATATGATTATATATGTTTTTTTTTTTTTTTTGATAAACTAATAATATTTTGGTAAAGCAATTCGCTCACATGGTTGATATGTGTATTCATGACAAAAAGTATATGTATGTGAAGGTTGGAAGTTCTTCATCATACAATTATAAGTTTATAACATGTAGAGTAAATTACTATTCTCTATAATATTTATATTGTCAAGTCCGTATTGTTCTCCTCAATTTTTAAAAAAATTCAACATATAGAAAGTAAGCTTTTAATTCAGTCAAGATAAAATATATATATTATTATTAGTCACCTAAGTAACAAATATAACAAAGATATCTAAAAACATTTAATCAACTTATGACATATTGTATACGACTAGAGAGTAATGTAGTCTTGGTTCTAAGTTGTATATATAGTATAATCTTACATCATATATAAAACACTCAGAAATGCATGTAAACCAACTAAAAAGCTTCCAATCCATCGATATTAATGTGTGACAGAACAATATTACTTCTAAGGGTTAAATGATTCAAGTCTCAAAGATGTAGATCTAGAGTAGAATGAAAGGGTGTGTGACGTAACCTATTAAAAAATGTAACCTGATAAAAAAAAATGGTGTTTGCCACTGTTTGGGATTGAATTTAGAAATGACTTATTGATTTTATTAATAAAAACCAGTAAGTCGAAAACCAAGTTTTTATATAGCATTTGGAAATAACTTATTGACTTATAGTTTTTTCAAAAAACGAATAAGTTAATAACACATTTCCAAATTCAATCCCAAAAATAAAAATGTAAAAGTAAAAGACATAGTAGAGTGTTTGGTAGAGAAAGCAACTTCCATGAAACATTCCTAGTTATAAATAATAAACAAACCTACCTTCAAATCTCCACAAAAAATGGCCAAATTTCACCTCCTCTTCACTCTCTCTCTCATCACCACTCTCTCACTAACATTTTCGGCCACCGGAACCTCCCCGAAAACCGCCAACACGAACCCGATCAAGCTTGGAACCGAAAAGCTAAGCCACTTCCAGTTCTACTGGAACGACATACAAAGCGGACCCAACCCTACCTCCATCAGTATCATCAAACCACCACTAACAACAACCTCCTCAACCACAGGGTTTGGAACAATAAACATGATCGACAACCCGTTAACCGATAAACCCGATAACAATTCGCAGATTCTAGGGCGAGCACAAGGGTTTTATGGGCTGTGTTCACAAGAGGAGATAGGGTTGTTGATGGCCATGAATTTTGTGTTTACGACAGGAAGGTATAATGGGAGTACGTTGACGGTTTTAGGGCGGAATGCGGTGGCGCAGAAGGTGAGGGAGATGCCGGTGATCGGTGGTACCGGGCTTTTTAGGTTTGCTAGAGGTTATGTTCAAGCGACCACGCATGCACTTAACATGCAAACTAGAGATGCTGTTGTTAAGTATAATGTTTATGTTTTGCATTATTGAAATGCATGTTATGTTTAGAATATAATATTATTGTATTATTAGCGTATTATTAATATATAGTTTGTAGTAGCATGAGTTCGATATATCCTATTATTATTATTGTTGTTGTTTGCCTAGACAGTATATAACAGGGGTGTTCATCGGGTTTGATTTTCGGTTATCAGGTTATTCGGGTCAGGTTATTTGGGTTTTCAGTGGTGAAAATATTATCCGATAACTGACCCAATCTAGTTAAATGGTTATCGGTTATGAGGTTAATCGGATTTGGGTTTTTCGGGTCAGGTTAAATAGTTGTCGGTTAAATGGTTAGGGTGTTTGAGTTACATATTTCCAGCCATTTTGAGTTGCGTATTTCTATTGATTTGGGCTACAATATGTGTAAAATGAAACCACAACATGAGTAATATTTAGTTGCAAAATTGGCTACAAAAATCACTACTACAATATACATAAAAATATGGAAACCGGATCATTTATTTGTTTTTGAATTGTTCGGGTTATTTGGGTCAACTCGAATTATAAGAAACTAATCCGAAGACCGACCATAAAGACTCCAGTCGGGTTCGAGTATGAACTTAATCGAGTTCTGGTTAATCTGGTAAGGTACTTTATCGGGTTGGGTCACTTCGGGTTCGGTTCGGTTATTGGTTATCGGTTAAAAAGAACACCCCTAGTATATAACTCTCGAAAAACACATCGATATTATTTTGTGAAAACTCACATTGAATCTTTTAATATAATTAATATAATTAAGGACAGTGACGAAGCTTAAACACATAGATAAGGGACCGAAAGTCACTAGACCCTTAAATTAGGGAGTTGGACTCAATACGCATTAAATTTTCGCATAATTACACATAAATTTAAACCACCGGACCCCAAAGAAGCTTCTCCTATGATTAAGAACAAAGCCATAAAAAACAATGACCCTACAATCTCTATTTATGTATTCCTTTTATCATATCTAACTATAATCATTGATTATGGGTATGTTTGGCAAAACTAGCTGTAAGCTGGTAGCTGTAAGCTGTTAGCTGAAAGCTGGTAGCTGGAAGCTTTTTAAATATATTTTGATGTTTAGCAGAATAGCTGGAGCTTTTAATAAAGTATATAAAATGACTAAAATGGGCATAATTAAAAGCTTGTAGCTAGTATAGCTTTTTTCTTAAAAGCTACTACTATGCTTTTCACTACAGAGCTTTTTCTCCAACCTAAAAGCTTCCAGCCCCTTCAACCAAACAAGGCTTTTTATTGAGTAGGAGCTTTTTCTTAAAAGCTTAAAGCTTGAAGCTCTTAAAAGCTCCTTGCCAAACATACCCTATGTGATAAAAGGGGTTTAGAATAGTATAGAATCGCGAATACGAAAAAATAAATAAAAGAGTGGTTATCAAGTTTGTATAATCTGGTCTCCATCATAATCAATATTGTCTATATTTTGTTCATAAGAAATTTATAGAATTGTTTTTATTCTCAAAATGGATTTCCGATACCTCGCCATCCTTGGATGGCTCTCACCCAAGAACACTGGAAGATGACATATTACATTCATTCACATCAAATGTGATCTATAACTTGATGGTGTTAAGCTCGAACTTTCATTATAAGATCTGTTATATATGTTTACGATTCATGTGAGATTTGTTTAAAGTTCTATAGTTTTAATATCTAATTTTTTCTCAAAAAGTTTATGTGTAGTATGAGATACGTTTATAAAGTGAAAATATATGTAGATTGGTGATTTAGTATTTAAGAATGATGTGGTATGTTGATAAAACTTTAAATATTATTATGAAAGATAATCAAGTTAAATGAATCATCCTCTTATCTATGGAGAGCACATAAGTGCTAAAAGCATCTAACTTCCGTTCCATATTCTTGTTGCCATGGCTCGATATCATGTATACACTTGTAAAAATTCACTAAAAAATATTATGTTTACGGTAAATTAATCATGGTATTTTGTAAAAGAAGAAGCATGATGTTGGTCACTTGGTTGGCATGAACTGATTTTGGTTAGGTACATCATGACATTGCTGACAAAATATTTGGTGTGGTGGGTGCCATCTATGACAGAATATATAATACTCATTTTGATTTACCTGTTTATATCACTTGTAGCTTGTTCCATAGTCTTTTAATTTCATTAGTGGGATTCTTACATGTTTTACGGTGGGCATTCGGTTGGTATCTATTTGGTTCATTACGGTGTCAGTATGATGATTGACACTTTATATAGCAATTGACACGTGTTTTACGATGACTAAAAACCATAAACGGATACCAATACTGATTCTGTTGTTTTTTTATTGGTATCGGTATTAGTTCGCCACTGTATCAGTACGAAACCGACAGTCAATAAAATTTACAATACTAAACTAATACTCTATTGCAAATATAAGTCCATCATAATGAATTTCACATCATCACGTCAAGAAAACCATAAAAATGAATAAGGTACCGCCAACAATGTTGTTTGGTTGGTATTTGTTTTGTTCCTATCGTGACGATAAAGAAAAAAACATCAAGTATATTTGATCTGTTCGAATAGAATTTTTATCCAATGGCAATGGTATATTTAGAATTTTATAAAACATTATATTATATTATTACTAGAAAAAGGAAAGGGTAAACAACAACATCAACAACAACAATAATAGTGGTAGTAGTAAACCGATACTATACAACACCGGTACCAATGTTTTTTGAATGGTATCAGTTCGGTTCGTCACAGTAACAAACAAAAAAAATCAACTCTATTTGACGTTTTTGAATAGAACTTTTATCGCATCAATAGATAAACATAAGAAGCAATGGTATATTCAAAATCATATAAAACGTTGTATTACAATACAAAATTGCGTCATAACTTTGATAACATGTATAGTTTTGAGCAATATGTGGACTTAGATAAAAATAAGTACGTTTCAATGACAATGGTATATTCAAAATCATATAAAACGTTGTATTAGTATACTTTATAATAATATATCATATTATTGTCAAGATAATGATTGTTTATTTAGTTTTCTTGGTACATAACATTGCTTATATTTCTTGTAGGTATATAAGCATGAATACATAACACAACTAAGGATAACTAACTAAAAATGTTATTCACAATTAAAAAGTTATCAATTTGCTAAAGTGTGGTGTATGATTTTTGCGAATGATAGTGTGTTAGTTGTGGAGACCAGAGAAAGTCTGAATGCGAGGGTAGAAGAATGGCGAGCATCTTTAGAGAGCAAGGATTTAAGAATAAGTCGCTCGAAGACAAAGTACCTGTACTGTGGTTTTAGCGATGCAGATGATGATACTGACACACAGATCACCATTGATAGCCGAGTGGTCCCGAAGACTACGAGTTTCAAATATCTAGGATCTTATGTTAAAAATGATGGGGGAGATAGATAGAGATGTATCTCACTGTATCCAGGCCGGCTGGTGTAGATGGAAAGCAGCCACTAGGGTATTGTGTGACAGGAGGTTCCCAACTAAATTAAAGGAAAAATTTTATAGAGTTGCAGGTAGGCCTGCTATGTTGTATGGGACGGAATGTTGGGCCATCAAGAAGACACAAGCACGCAATATGGATGTAGCAGAAATGAGGATGCTTAGGTGAATGTGCGTGTACACAAGGCTAGACCGAATTAGAAATGGGTTTGTTAGAGAAAGGTTAGGGTTGGCTACTATTTCAAACAAGATAAAGGATGGGGGATTGAGATGGGTTGGGCATGTGAGGAGGAGGCAGACGTCAGCGCCAGTTAGAGTAGTGGAAACACTCACTGTTTAGGGTAGGAGAAGTAGAGGTAGACCCAAGTTGACTTGAGATTAGCGCATTAAACATGATTTGCTAGAGTTGCACCTCTCTGAGGACATAGTCTAGGATAGGAGTTCGTGGAGACGTAGAATTAAGGCTAAAGGTTCTTAGGGGTTGCACATTGTCGTTGGACTTGGTTTGTGTTGATAATCCTGCTTGCATATATGTTGTGTATCATCTTTAAAAAAAAAAGTCTTTCAAAAATATATGTTGTGTATCATGCTATATCTCTCTTTGTCTGTTATGTTACTTTTTCACCACTTAATTATTGGTAGTTTTTATTTTATATATTCAGTTTTATTCTGTTTAGAGCCGAGAGTCTCTCTGAAAGTAGTCTGTCTATCCTTAAGGATAAGGGTAAGGCTTACCTACATCCTACCCTCTATAGACCCTATCAATAATATTAGTATTTTTGGGATTTACTATATTGTTGTTGTTGGAAGCGTAAAAAAAAGGACCGCAAAATAATATTATCTAGAATATTTTCTGTTTTCCAATACAAGTCCACTTGCTCTTTATACCAAGAAAACCCCTCACAACTTTTACCACATTATCCATTCTATCTCATTCTCCAAGGTTCTTTTCACTCATATATCTTCAAGAATCAAGACAAATGCCATGAAACACCCCTAGTTGATAAACGGAATCCCTTCACCAAAATATAAATCCCAGCTTCCTAATGCCATGAAATATAGGCCACTTAAAACATATTTATATTCTTGGGCAAAATGCAATCAACTTTATAGGTATGTTTGGTATAAAGCTTTTAAAAGCTTTTATAAGCTTCAAGCTTTTAAGAAAAAACTCTTATTTAAAATAAAGTTGTGTTTGATTAAAGGAGCTTAAAGCTTTTAGGTTAAGAGACAAAGGAAATGTTTGGCAAAACTAGCTGATGGCTGGTAGCTGATAGCTGCAAGCTTTTTAAATATATTTTGGTGTTTGGCAGAGTAGCTAGAGCTTTTATTAAAATGTATAAAATGATCAAAATAAGCATTAACTAAAGCTTGAAGCTCCTAAAAGCTCTTAAAAGATTGAAGCTCCTAAAAGCTCTTAAAAGCTCATTGTCAAACATACCCAAAGCTTTATATTGAAAAGTTACTAATACTAGCATTTAAGAAAAAGATCCTACTAGCTACAAGCTTTTAATAAGTAAATGACACAAATACCCATTCTATCATAAAGAAAACATGCATGCAAGCTTTTAGTTAATGGCTATTTTGGTCATTTATACATTTTATTAAAAGCTCCAGCTACTCTGCCAAACACCAAAATATATTTAAAAAGCTAGAGCTTCTAGCCACCAGCTTCCAGCTACCAGCCACCAGCCACCAGCTAGTTTTGCCAAACATACCCTATATAGAAAACGTAAGAATCGTAAAACCATTTGTACGTAATGAATGCAAAATAATTATACATGCTAGACTGCTAGCACAAGGTGTCTCTACTCAATGTTACGCGTGTTCGAGTCCTACAAAGTGAGCATTTAGTGAATTTTAAAGGGTGTGTGTTCATTGTTTAAAAGAAAATGTATACATATAGGGGGTGTTTGTTTTTTCACAAAAAGAGCTTCTGGCCACTTATGTCTGCGCCGCGCAGACGCGGGCAGACATTTGTGGCTCTCAGACCGTTTGTTTTTTAGAAGATATCAGACCTAAAAACCTCTTCCCCACCTCTTCCCCATACAGACTTGGACCTACCTCTTTTTACCACTTCTCACAAACATAACACACCTCTTCTCCATCCTTCCTTCTACCTCTCATCCTTCTCCCCAAAACACAACCCTAACCACCTCCTGCTCCGGCGCCGCCGCCCCTCCGGCCGCCTCCTCCTTCCCTCCTCTTTCCTCCTCCTTCCCTCCTCCTTCATCCTCCGGCGCTGCAGACCTCCGACGCTCCTTCCTTCTAAACCCGACTCCTCCTTCCCTCCTCCTTCCTCCTCCTTCCTTCTTCCTCCTCCTCCAGCGCCGACCAACCTTCTTCCTTCTCCTCTGGCGCCGCCCCCTCCTCCTCTCCCTCTGTTCATTATTTTCACAGATCGATCTGTTTTTGTTGGTTGTGTTCTTATTGTTATGGATTTGACTTTTGTTAACTTTAATTTGTGGTTTGCTTTAATGTTTGTTATGATTAGATTGGGATCTGTTTTGATTGTTTAGATTGGGTGTTGTGGTGGTGGTGGTGTTGTTGGTGACTAGGATGGTGGTTGGTGGTGGTGGTGGTGGTGGTGGTGTTGTTGTTGTTGGTGACTAGGATGGTGGTGTTGTTGGTGACTAGGATGGTGGTTGGTGGTGTTGTTGGCTTGGGTCCGGGTCAGATTCGGTTCGGGTGGGTTGTGGTTGGTTATGGTTATGGTTAGGTTATGCCGCAGACGTTAACAAACAAACAGTCTTCTTCTTGCAGAATGCAGACCTTTGGTCCACCTCTTCTTCTGCAGATGTCTGCAGATGTGGTCCGCAGACTGCAGACCTTTTCTTGCAGAAAAAACAAACAGCACCATAATAAACGAAAAGGGGTATGTCACATGACACTAGGTGAGGTCTTCACACCCATTGATTTCCCTTCAAAAGTCTCTCCCATGATGCACTTCCCGCACAATCTTTAAACGTTAGTAACTTTTATATACGACATTTTTTATAAAAAAAATTACACCAAATCAATGAGCGTTTTATTATCTTCCAACGAGCACCATAGTGTACAAAAAACAAAAAAAAATAGTGGGTTTTTGTTCATGCTGAAAAGAAAACACATGTTCAGATAATTCATTAATCATGTTTAGGCAAGTCACTAGTCATGTTAAGATAGTATATATGCTTTTAAACCTAGTATTATATATAAGAACCCGCTAACTACATATATATTTACAGATGTAGTCAGTTTGGTAATAATATAATTTCTTTGTATTTTGATTGGTGTTGCTAAGAACATTGATTAGAAAGGTTGCTAAGCCGGTTAGATATAGTTATGATTGTTAGACACCGTGTAAAGCTTTAGCTTATAAGTAATAATTAATCACCCCACCATGCACGCCTTTTAAATGAATCATCATCGTGACATATCATTTGATATTAATTTGGTTGTTTTTTCTAGGTTCACATCACAACTTTAGAATATCTTGAGAAAGTGATAAAGTTATACAGAGAATTCACTCGAGCAAGATGTGCATACGTAGAATGAGAAGTAAATTTTATGAGTTATCTAGTGTTGATTCTTTCAAAAATAATTCCTCAAAAAACGACCTATTCTTTTTTACAATACACACATTTTGTCACTTCATATTAGATTTGTCAATCCCGCAAAGCATGCGGGGGGTAAACTATATATGTTGCTTTGTGTAAGCGTCTATAACAATATATGATTTTTCGTGGTTTTCTGTTTAGAAATGATTCTATTGAATATATTCTATACATTTTGAAAACAACTACAATTGCATTGTTGTGATATACATCTATAAACACATAAGATTCTGTTGGAAAATCAGGCCCTTTGATCGAACACAAAACACACGAGATTGAACGAACTCGTTCGACTCTTTTTATTATCAACCAAAGCACTCTAAATACAATAGATCCAACCATCTATTTATACTAATAACATACTAATTCTAACCCAACTCTAACTCTATTTTAAATAATAAAATAAACAACTAGATAAACATATCTAATTACCCCACTTGAATTATCTCTAACCTAATTAAACTTTATAGATAATCCAACCAAATCAGAATTATCCTTCATTCACCCCCTTAATTCTGATATGGACTCGCTTCACATCCGCACTATAATCAACAACTTCAATTCCTTACCAAGATTCATATCTCCCTCTTCCCGGGTCACCAGAACTACACCGTTCTTGACCACCGATCAAAGAAAAAAACAAGCTCATCGCTTCTTCCGTTTTCTTCTTTCCTTGCTAGACACGACAAGATTCAAAGCACCCCGCTTTGACGAATCTTCTTCCGTCCGTCTATCCGCAAATTCCGATCAGATACATCTGCCATTAAAAACAACCTACCCCGATTACTCCGTTTTTATCCATGGCGGGAAGGACCGGGTCTTGATCTTACCTAAATTGAAAGTTGTTAGTGCTATGAAGTTTTATCACCACTGAACCGAACTGAACTGATCACCTGTCACCACCGCCTTTCTGACAGTACTACCCGTGACACCGGCTGACCTGAACCACTGTTCTCCGTAAACAACCGTCGAAAACCCTCACCGTCTTAGTTCGCCACTGAACCGCTATGAATCGACAATTTATCGCCCGACTAATATAAACTACCAACAAAGACAACAACACCCCGTTATTCCGTCTTTTCGGTCACCAAACGAATTCCGTAGCTCCTTGCTCTTTCGTTTCTCCCGTGACACTCTCGTTGGTTTTCCTGGAAAAATTAGCTGCTTTGTTTCTACCCGCATCCCTGAAATCCTTTCGCACAATCCGAGCATGAACCAATCAATCATTCACTGTTTCGATTGTGAATTAGTTCCCACACCAAATAACCTGTGTTAATGCTCCGTTTCTGCTTTTCAACATCACGTACCCACGTGACATATCCATGCACCATCTTCATGCTTGAAAAGTGGATACTCTTATTTCCAAACAACGTCACACCCTGACCATGAAAATTTTGGTCAACAAATAAAGCATGCATCAAAGTCATGTTTCAACGGACTCCCTTTTTTATTTGGTTCCCCTTATCCACTAGAATATAAAGACTTTGAATAAATTAATTTCAAAGAACTCTCTGAGAGGTTGCCTACTCCCTTTTGTCGACCTCACCATCGCTTCCACCTGATGGCACACTCTTCTCGCTCTATTTCGTCTTTAATCACTCGGCCGTTTTGCCTCCGACGCAACCCCGTTAGGGGCTGCTCCCCCTTCTCGGAAAACGACTCTCAAAACAGCTGGCACCAAGCTCTGATACCAATTGTTGGAAAATCAGGCCCTTTGATCGAACACAAAACACACGAGATTGAACGAACTCGTTCGACTCTTTTTATTATCAACCAAAGCACTCTAAATACAATAGATCCAACCATCTATTTATACTAATAACATACTAATTCTAACCCAACTCTAACTCTATTTTAAATAATAAAATAAACAACTAGATAAACATATCTAATTACCCCACTTGAATTATCTCTAACCTAATTAAACTTTATAGATAATCCAACCAAATCAGAATTATCCTTCAGATTCTTTACTCTTCTATATGTTTCCACAAATTTCTCAAGATGCACTTTATAAAGCACGATGACTTAGTCTCTCAATCTTTAACCAAATGCTTTTAGTTATTAAAAAAACCATGACAAGGTACTACAACAACAATAAGATATCGTACCATGAGTATATACAACAACTCTCCATCCCGATACACTTTTTGTTCTTCGTATGTGTTGTTTCCATCTTCTTGTGTTTCACTTGGTACATCAACTATGAGTCAAAGGTCGAGAGGTTCATGCACCACTTGAAGATCTGCCTCGCGCTCATCCCCATCGCGCTTTTGGTTATAGTACACTGCCTTTCTAGCGATTGGTTCTCGTCGTCCTTGGTGCCATTTCCTGAGAAGGATTCCTTACATCGAGCTGGAGGGTCTCCATGGGGTGTAGCCATTTTGCTTGTGTTTCTCATGTATATGGTGTCTATCCGGTCATATGTTCGTGAACATTGGTTTCCTTTAAGTAGACGATGATGATCAAGTTATTATTTCGATACACGTTATGATTTTAATCTAACTAGCAGGTACATTGCCCTTCGTTCACACACGAAATTACTGCTTTGCCATCCGTTCACATACTGTTGCGCTTTGTAATTTAATATGTATAATAATTAAGTGATTTTGTTTATAATCATATTTGTATGACTAGTGATGTGATTGTTATACATATAGGTTTGATTTTCATTTATCTAACCTAGTCGTCTAATGCTTACGTTTCAGTTATTTTTTCAGTAAAAAATTACGTTTTTTTAATTTCAGAGTCCAGTGGCGGATCTTGAACGAAAAACCTGATAGGGTCGGACTCAATATATATAAAAAAATTCAGAATTTTTCGGTAAAATTTACACTACGAAACGAAGAAAAAACTAAGTGGACCGAGGCCCGATCTTGCCCTAATGAAGAACCACCCCTTTTCCGGACCTTCGGTTGCGTATTTAAATCACCAAAATCTAACAAAAGTTCTATATGATTTGCACTTAAATCTAAAATAAAATTATGACACCAAAGTTTTACCTACTGATTTAGTATTTAAAATCAGAAATAAATGGATCACGTGCCGATTTTTTTTATAAAAAAATAGTACGTAATCTTATTTTTAATCAATAACTAAGATCTTAATTGATTTGATGATCATATGACTATCTATTTATAAGATTACTAATAACTTTTGTTTAGCAAAAATGGCACAAACAAATAACCATATGGTGATATGGTTGTGTGAAGTGATTAACAACAACAATAACCTTAGTCTTGCAGTTAACATCACCCTTACATTACTAATATTGGCTATCCTATGGTTCAAGTTTTGGCATTCAAGTTGCTCAAATGGTGCACCATTGTTGCCACCAGGTCCCTACTCGATGCCTGTTGTCGGGTACCTTCCGTTTCTCGGTCCAGACTTGCACAGACAGTTCACCAACATGGCTCGCACCTATGGTCCCATCTTTAAGTTCTACGTCGGAAGCAAGCTTCATGTAGTGGTAAACACACCGGACTTAGCAAAGGTGGTGGTTCGTGACCAAGATGAGATCTTTGCTAACCACAACTTAACCGTGGCTGCATCGATAATAACATATGGTGGCCAAGATATCGCTTGGGCTCAGAATAACGCGCATTGGCGAAACCTGCGAAAGATGTTTGTGCATGAGGTTTTGAGCAACAAAAATCTTGATGCATGTGGTTCTTTCAGAAGAGATGAAGTTAGGAAAACAATCAAGAATGTGTATTGTAAAATCGGAACGAAAGTGAACATCAGTGAGATATCATTCTCGACTGAAGCGAACGTTGTAACGAACATGGTTTGGGCGAACTCATCGAATAAAGGGGCGAAAGATGGGCATCTTGGGGCTGAGTTGCAAACAGTGGTTTCAAATATCGTTGAGCTTCTTGGAAAGGCGAACGTGTCTGATTTCTTTCCGAGTCTTGCGTGGTTTGATCTGCAAGGTGTCGAGCGGGACATGAAGAAGCAACTTAAGAAGATAGATCAGATTTTGGAGCGCATTATCGATGAGCGAATCAAATCTAACACCAAAAGGTCAGAGAATGGAAAGAAAGATTTCTTGCAGATTTTGTTAGACCTGAAGGACCAAAACGACGCAAACTCGCTTAACATGATTCAAATAAAGGCACTTCTCCAGGACATTATGGTTGCAGGAACCGAAACAACGACAACAATGATAGAATGGGCTATGGCAGAGATCATAAGCAATCATAATGTAATGAAGAAGGTTCAGGAAGAGCTAGAAGACATTGTAGGGATAAACAATATCGTTGAAGAATCTCATCTTCCAAAACTAAAATACCTAGACGCGACGATTAAAGAAACATCACGGTTGCATCCTGTAGCGCCTTTGTTAGTCCCACGGTCACCAAGCAAGACCTGCAATATAGGTGGATACACCATCTTAAAGGGTTGTAATGTATTTGTGAATGTTTGGTCAATCCAACGTGATCCTCGATACTGGGACAATCCATTGGAGTTCAATCCCGAGAGGTTCTTGACAAAGAATTGGGATTACAGTGGGAACAATTTGAAATTCTTTCCGTTTGGATCAGGGAGAAGATTGTGTCCGGGTTTACCCTTGGGTGAGAAAATGTTAATGTATGTGTTGGCTTCGCTTTTGCACTCGTTTGACTGGAGCTTGCCCGTAGGGGAGGAGCATGACCTTTCTGAAAAATTCAGCATTACTCTAAAGAAAAGAAACCCGCTCATTGCTATCCCGTCTCAAAGGTTGCCTGATGTGAGCCTCTATATGTAATCTTGTACAACTTTTCCACATATTTAAGATACTCTCAATAAAAGGTAGAACTTTAGCTAGAACATGTGTAACATCCAAAGGTAACTCATAAGCGTTTTAAATAACCAGAGCCTGCACACTTCTTACAGAGCATCAATCCTACTCGTCTCATCGATGTATAATTAATCCCAAGTAAGCTAGTGAACCAAAATAAGCGAGACTGATCAAACCAAACGGTTTTTGTTATTGTTATTCTTGTTAATACTGGACCTCCGGTTGCGTATTTAGATCACCAAAATCTAACAAAAGGGCCATATGATTTGCACTTAAATTTTAAAAACTATGACACTAATGTTTTACCTACAAATTTAGTATTCTATATAGGAAACGAATACCAATTATGTTAAAAAACGTGCGCAATCTTGTTATAAAATCAATCACTCTAAGATCTTGATTGTAACAGCCCACGGTAACCCGTACCACAATATTGTCCGCTTTGTTGCAACTCACGGTTTTCCATTGGTTTCACCATTGAAGGACTAGAAAACGCGTTGTGATAGTGAGGGTGGCCACTCCCTTATAAGGAGTTCTGTTCTCTCTTACACAACCGATGTGGGATCTTACATTCCACCCCCTTAGGGAGCCCAACGTCCTCGCGGGCACGACTGGTACACCGATCCGGGCCCCGGTGTGTAAGGGAGAACAGAACTCCTTATAAGGGAGTGGCCACCCTCACTATCACAACACGTTTTGACCAGTCCTTCAGGGGTGAAACCAATGGAAAACCGTGAGTTGCAACAAAGCGGGCAATATTGTGGTACGGGTTACCTTGGCCTGTTACATTGATTGATTCTATGACCATGCCCATCTATTTATAACAGTATTCTTTATAAAAAAAAATTGTAGAAAAAAAATGGCACAACCAAATAATCATATGGTGTCATGGTGGTGGGAAGTCAGCAACAGCAACAACCTTAATCTTGCACTTAATATCACCCTAACATTACTAATCTTGGCTATCCTATGGCTCAAGTTCAGACTTCAGACCTTCAACATCCTCACATGGTGCACCATCATTGCCACCAGGTCCATATTCTTTGTCGATCGTTGGGTACCTTTCGTTTCTCAGTCGAGACTTTTCACAAGCAGTTTACTAACATGGCTTGCACCTACGGCCCCATCTTCAAGTTCTATGTAGGAAGCAAGCTTCACGTAGTCATAAACACACCGGACCTAGCAACTGTGGTGGTCTGTGACCAAGACGAGACCTTTGCTAACCACAATTTAACTGTGGCTGCATTGATAATAACCTACGGTGGCCAAGATATCGTGTGGGCTAAGAATAACGTGCACTGGCGACACCTACGTAAGATGTTCGTCCATGAGGTCTTGAGCAACAGGAATCTTGATGCATGTAGTCCTTTTAGAGAGATGAAGTTAGGAAAACCGTCAAGAATGTGTATGGTAAAATTCGGAAGAAAATGAACATCAATGAGATATCATTCTCGACTGAAGCAAATGTCTTAACAAACATGGTTTGGGAGAACTCGTTGAACAAAGGGGATGAAAATGGTCATCTACTCATCTTGGAGCTGAGCTGCAGACAGTGGTTTCGAAGATTGTTGAGTTTCTTGGAACGCCGAATGTGGCTGATATCTTCCCGAGTCTCGCATTGTTTGATTTCCAAGGTGTCGAGCGGGACATGAAGGATCAACTTAAGAAGATAGATCAGATTTTGGAGCGCATTATCAATGATTGAATCAAATTTAACAATAAAAGGTCAGAGGATGGAAAGAAAGATTTCTTGCAGATCTTGTTAGACCTCAAGGACCAAAGAGATGCAACAACATCACTTAACTACTAATCTATAAACCATTAGGCTTCTTTTTGTGAACTTGCTGATATAAACTCCTTCCCGTTTGGTTCGGGGATTAAAACGTGTCCAGGTTTACCCTTAGGCTGAGAAAATGCAGATGTTTATCTATTATGTTTGTGAACCTGCTTGTGTTTAAATATCCTCTAACTACAAAGATTCTAACATTTTTATAAATTATGTCGTTCTACTGCAAGCAAGGGTCATAACTCATCAGGTTGACATAACTCAAAAAGAAATTATATAATTACAAAAGTTATACAAGGTGAGATTTTTCGGATCTCCAGTAGTTTCATATCAAATTCTAATAGGCTAAACAAGAAACATGATAAGAGAAGTGATGGAGACCTTAGTAAATGTTTGACAATGCGTTTAGCTGGAAAAATGTGTAAAACTCATAAGCGTTTTGAATATCCGGAACCTGCACACTTCTTGCAGAGTATCAATCCTACAAAATCACATGTAATAATCCAAACATCATGAATGATACTTACAACATGTATCAGAATTAAAAAGTTTAGCCATTTTCTTTTCTTTGTGACCATGAGAACCCGTTAGGGAAAATCACGGACCCACCCAGTACCCTGGTAACTAGTGAGCCCAGGTAAAGCGCAACTTATGCAGGAAACGTGACTTTCAAGGGGTTAACGTAGGAAGGTTTTTCGTTTTGTATATTGTCGGTACCATGTACATAAACGTTTCCATCACCGACAAAACGATAAATGAAATGAACTGTAAAAGATGAGTCACTACCCCCTAAGTACCAAAACTATTGGAGAGCAAAAGACATTTTTATTACCTGCACCCTTGCATACTTTACACTCAACTGAACCCGTTTCCATTTTCATCCTCCCATCATTACAGAAAACACACTTCGTGCCACCTATTCATCAAACCAGATTGTTAAAACACAGCTTCTTCTATACTTTAAACAACAACCACTACAACAAATATGCTGACTGTATAATATTCTGGCCATATGCACATTTCCAATATGGTATAGAATCGTTGAATGCACACGTTCTTTCATGGAGAAATTGGGGGAAAAAGACATTACAACTTTTTTATTTCTCGACCTCAAAGTGAGGTTTCGCCATTTTATTTTCTGAAATTTAATTTACATTTCAATAAAAGGGGCAAATTACATAAGGATCGCAGGTAAGCGGGCAACAAGTTCGCCATTGAATCCAGTGTTTCTCACCCCATTCCCGAGAAAAAATCAACGCAATTTGACATTGGTGATCAAACCCTTTACCCTTCTTATGCATAATTGTCAAAAAAGATTTTGCCAAAAAATTAACACTAACGCGTGTTACGAGTTTTACTAAAACTGCAAAAATACTTGAACCTTAGCTTTGACTGTGACACATAAGACAAAGGCTCCGTAACGGTTTAACTCACTCTCTTTCGAACTCTCATTACATTTGTCAAGCACTGCATACGCGTGGTATTCGTGATTTTTTAACTTAAAATTGGTTATGTATTAAACGCGATCATAACATATATGAATATTTCTCACAAATTAAAGAACTTGTATCCCTTTAGCCCTAATGTCAAAAATGCTGGTTCTTCTACAATCATATAACCTAAAAAAAATTAAAAAAAAATGCATAAAGGTACACAATACAATATTCCCATATTAATAACAGATAATTACCATTGCCAGCACATTTATCACAAGGAACAGGATCTCCCTACAAGAAACCAAATTTATCATCATACATCATAACCCACAAACCAAAGATTACATTTACACTCAATACTTTGAAAAAAAGATGCTTCCTTTAACACAATATCAACAAAAAGTTTGTTAATTTACAACAATTAGTTAATCAAATACAATAAAAAAAAAAAGAGTACAAATACAAACCTTGAGACCAAGAAACAAAGAGAGAGAAATAGCAACCAAAACACTGATTGTAGCAAGAAATGTTTGAGTATCCAAAGGGGGTTTGAACCCAGATGAGTATAATAAAATGGGGTCAAGACTTAGACTTAGACTGAGTTTGTGTGGAATAATATTAAAGTGGAGTTTGGAGTAAGAAGAAACAGCAGACAGAAGAGTGGTTTTGTGAGGGTGGTCTAAAATGGAGATGTGTTGTGTTGGGTTGAAGGTAATGGAGGGTAGAATGGAGGAACAGAAAGGTGAAGAGGATGATGATGATAATGGAGGATGATGAGGAAGTGTAGCCATTGATGATGGAGAGCAACAAAGGGATAATATTGTGAAAGACTCTGTTTTGTGGACATTTCTTTTCCTCTGTTTTTTTTTTCGTTTCTTTGTAATTTTGCTTCCTTTTCTTGAAAAAGTATATTCTCATTTATTTTTATTAGTCTTATACAATGTTTTAAAAACCAGTTTAACCCTACCGATACAACTGATTGAACCATTTGATACATCCAGTTGAATTATCTAGTATAATCAGTTAAGCCGTTTTTGAGCCAATCTGGTACGGTATAAAAACTGGTTTTTAAAACATTGCTCTTAAAATTAGATGAAATACTTATTTTCAAAATATGATAATTTATTCTCAGCTTTTAATCATAACATGAGTTTTTTTTTTTTTAAATATCCCTTGTATTAAATAAAAAATAACGAGGAATGGGGATTGGTTTAGCTGTTATTATATGTGAGGAATACTTCACTGTTAAGTGAATTTTATTATCAGCTATTTAAACGTGTAAAAAAATGGAAAAATATATTTTATATGTAATCACAAGGGCAATGCCCTAGTGGTACCCGAATGATTTTCTCTATGGCAGGTTGCCGGTTAGAGTTTCGCTCGTGATAAAATGTTATGTGCGAGCCATATATTTATCATAGTAGTAGACATTTGGATTTTTCAAGAAATTGGTGACGGACCGGGCCACTGATCCTTTCGACGATCACAGGCGTGACTCATGAGTGAACTTTTGCTTATGGGTATACCCGGGTGGCCGTACTTTATAGACATTAAAAAAAACTATATTTATATGTACAAATTTTTTATATACTAAGGCCAGGCGGAGCACATCACGAATTCTTCACAGGTAGGCCACTAATCTCACGGCAATACAGCCGCCGGTGGCACGGGTAGTGGTCTAGTGAAGCAATTACGAGTTCTAGTTAACAGACGGTAAGGGAATTTTGTGTGCGGGGTTTTTGTTTTTTATGGGTCGGGAAGTTTAGGGCAGTGTTGCCCCAAATTTGTGTGTTAGCGAAGTAAATCAGTGAAGTGATATCGCAAATGCAGTATTGGTGGAAAATCAGGGTACTTTAGTGGCGTCCGGTAGCGTCTTGCCCACCCTAATGGATAAAAACTTTTAAAGTAACTACTTTTACGTGTGATATATGTAGCCATATCAGAACAGTTTAGAACATTTAACGATGACTTACTAAACAAAAGTTTGATATTGGGTTTCTTTTTCCCATGTCATATAACCGAACTATTCTGAAGTGATCATAGATATGTCACAACAAAAAAATGCCATAGAACACAACGTATTGGTGGCATTACACGGCCAAACCAGTTATGTGATGTGTCAACTTATTTGACTTAGAGCACTTGTAATGTGAGTCTACAGGCGCCGCCATGATGGCGAAGGATGAGCAAAGCCACAAAACGCCGCATTATATGCATTCGTCAGTGGGCAAAGGACAAGCGAGTATTCGTGGCGACTAACAAGTTCACGGATGAAGGACAAGCGAATACTTGTTCCCACTTATATTGTGCCACAATCATCCATATACAACACTTATAACTGTATTAACTATAAATATTTGTCATAGATTATAAAGCGAACGCAAACAATTTCTATTGTAAAATTATATGTATTTGATAACATTGTCCGAGAGGAAAATTGATATGAACAGATGTCCTTTACACCACTCAAAAAAACAAACAAATATATGGGTCCAATAGACCTAACCACAAGATGCTCACCTCATGGGTCACTGTTGGGAAGCCTAGTTAAAACAGAGTGCTCTGGTTTGTGATCACATTCAAAGTCGAGATGAACAAATGCACGTTCCACTTCTGGAAGTTTTTCAATCTTTATCTGTAGTGTTTCTCCGATTGCGTGAGCTTCTTTTAGCGACAAATCTTCTGGGAGTTCAATATCAACCTAGTTCAAAAAAACTAAATCCTTAAGAAACTTTCGAATTAAACGAAAAGCGCTTTCACTCACAGTAAACACTAACCTCAACGAAGTACAGAACGCCAAAGGTGTATGCGCGAACTGTGTCAACTCTCTTCACTCTAGGATGTCGCGTAACAAGATAAGTCAATTTTTGCAGGACTTCAGGTGGTGCTGACTGTCCCACTAATGACACTGTGTAAATGTAATCATATTTCGTTAATCTCAATAACATCAAAAATTTTAATTTTTTTAAGACGAAAATCCGAAATAATCATGTAGCAGTTTTTTTTTTTTTTTTTTTTTGAAGAAACTAGTTATCATATCCACGAAACAAATTACATAAGGATAGTAGGTAGGCGGGCAACAAGCTGTAGCAATTACCTGCATTTTCCCAAACGGTTCCAGACCAGTTTACAATTGTATAAACGGCAAGAATAATAGCGCCAATAGGGTCAATCCACCAATAGAATCTATCACCAAGAACAGCAGCAACTAATCCAACGACGTTTGTTACCACATCAAAGTAATGATCCTGTTACCAATCCACCAATATTTATTAAATGTAAGTTCGAATCAATCACCAACCGTATAGCCTAACTATAAATGTACCTTTGCATATGCGCGTACAATCTCGTTCCCTGAACTTCTGCAGTACAACCATAACACAAGTTTGACAACTGTTGCAGTCAACATGATTATGTATAACCACAACAACTGAAAAGATGACATCTTCACCGGCGGTTTATTTTCAATCAGTTGCTCTACGGCCTGAACCAACACCTGAAAGCCTAAACGAACTCAAACGTAAACTACTTTTTTTCAAAACTAAAAATGCGAATAAATGGTCCGACTGCAACAAAATATGACACATACCAAGTGTAGCCATAATTGCAGCAAACACAATGATTCCAACAGGCTGCACCCTGAGTTTACCGATCGGATACTTATATATGTTGATACTTTGCATAGACAAGTGAGTGAACCAAAGGATTCCACCAGCCATTAGATCGAGCAACGAATCGAGTGTAGATGCAGCAATGGCAATGGATCCTGTCTCTATTGTAGCAAATATCTTCATAACACAATACACATTGACATAAACAATATATTAACACATCCTATTAATCCCTTAAATAAAAAAGAGACAGCCAAAAAAAATAAAAACAGTTTTCAGTTGAATTTAAACTTCAAATCCTGATTTAAACTCCTTACAATGCCCACCCGGGCCATTCTTAAATATCGTCTGATGATCCCCATATACCAGGAGGATGGAATATGTCCGATTTGCCGTAAGGTCTACCTGGATGAATACGGGGAACATGCGGTTCATTGTAAGGAGTTACCCGGTTTCAAATATCGGCATGACTGGGTTCGAGACACTCTGTGGGACATTTTAAGACGAGCTGGGATCTCAGCCAAGAAGGAGGCCCCTGTGAACTTCCTCTCGGATCCAGCAGAAGGGAGATCCACTCTACGACCAGCAGATCTCCTTGTCTTTGGGTGGGCCGGGGGAAAGCATGCTTGTGTTGACTTGACGGGTGTATCTCCCCTAGTTGGGTTGAGGGATAGTGGCTTTGTAGAAGGCCAAGCGGTGTGGAAAGCAGAGTCAAAGAAGATTGAAAAACATGCTAAAGCGTGCGAGGAGAACCAACACGTTTTTGTACCCTTGGCCTTTGATACCTTTGGCTCATTGGCACCAGAGGCTACCCGTTTCCTGACCAGGGTCCAGCGGGTTATTAATAGTAGTGTCTCGGCTCCGGGTGGGCAGGGTTACGTTTTTAGTAGATTAGGATTTGCTATTCAGAAAGGGGTGGCGGCGCAGCTTGTTGCCCGTCTGCCCGTTATCTTAATGTAATTTTCCTTGTTCTGGAATGAAAATCGATTTATTTAAAAAAAAAATAAAAAAAAATAAATGTTTCCAATTTTATATCCACGAAGCAAATTACATAAGGATAACAGGTAGGCGGGCAACAGATGATCTACTGAACACAAATCCTGATTCGTATATCGAAAAATAACAACTACAGTATGTATTATTAACATAAAGATTACTAGATAAACAAACAGATGATACCTTAAATGCAAGTAACAAAATGTTTGCATAATTAGATATCTTCATAGCTCTTTCTTGCATAACCTGTTCATCCAACTCCTCATCAACTCCATCAGCTAATTCAATATCATCAACTTCTTCAAAAGACTTCAAAGTAGCAAACTGTTTCTCATAATACTCCTTCTCACCTGATCACAACCAAAACATTGTATAGAGAATTTGATGATGTGTTTATGTTGAATATGTTAAATAATAAAGACCTTGAGTTAAGGAAGGTGATGATGAGTTTGTTTGTAAAGTGAAATGAGAAGACTCAATATCAACAGTAGATAGGACCTTATCAGGTAACCGAGTCAAGAAATCGGTTCTGAGTGAGTTAACTGAGTATTTCTGACTCAGGTGACCGGAGACACGTGTCTCCGGTGATAATAAGGACTGTTTTGCCTCCTCCATTCACTCTCTTATCTCAACTCACAAGCTGAACGTTTATATAATAATATTAAGCAATTTTGAAATGATGAAATGAATATTTTTTGTGTTATTATATTATATGTAGTTATCATCAAAACAATCATCATATAAAAAGTAGTCAATTAGTTGTATTTTTTTTTAACTTCGATTTATATAATAAAATTAAAATTTTAAAGATTTGAAAAACTTTAAAGTTGGGTATGTGTCCACATGTCTACTAGATTATTTATCGGCTAGAAGGGTTATGGATCAGGTTGGTTATTGAAGATTATAGTTATGGAAGAAATGAATATATAAAGATTCGAAAAACTTTAAGGGCTGTTTGGTTGATTAAGCACGCCGTTTTGCCTTTATTTAAGGACCTTAGGCTACATTTACATGTGTAATGTAGTGCTCATTTCTAATTTCTAAAAGGTTGAAAATTGAAATTGATGTAAAACTGAAGTACATTAGATTGTTGTTAGAAAAAATAAAGAATAGTTAGGGGGTGTGGAATAAAGCTCACTGGGCTGTAAAGCGTCAAATTTACGCCACATAGGTAGGGGGCTTTTAAAGTCCCCCTTAAAGCTCATTTAATAAAAAAAGGAAAATAAAAAAACAAAAATTCTTATTGGTTGAAACAATGGTGAGGTCCTCCTTTTCTTCCTCTCACGTACGCTAAGGGTTTGACGGTGGCTGTGATAGCACCCATCATGGTGGATGGGGGCCATCCCTGTTAGGGATTTACCGTGATAAAGAATAAAACAACCGGATAGTTAAAATCTCTGAAGGTACATAATCGCTTTTAGATTGAATCAATTCGACAGTTCAATCAGATACAATCAGAGATTGAGAATTTTCTGTATGATTATGTTTGAGAGAAGAAACAAAGAAAAAATTGACCAAGATAATAAAATTCGTAAAGTGAATTATAGCCCATTAACAACCTTTTAGGCAGTTATTTTCAAGGTTTCAAAATTGTCAAATTTGGTCCCTCTACCCCTTGGACCCGTTCTGTTTCGTCCCAATGTATCACTAATGTAGAACTACAAGTACATTAGTTTTTTGAACTCGAGACAGATTTTACGCAACCATCTAGCGTATATTAGTTGATACACAATAAATCTTAATAGATGATCACCGATCACGTAGCATATATCATTTGAGTTGGTATTGATAAGAAAAAGTCTTTTGTGCAATAGTACATTAAGTAAACTGGTATCTTGTAGTTAAAATGTTTTTCTTTTTACTTATTAGTGGTATCTTGTAATTATCATATAGCTATAAAGATAACACACTAGTTATGTTTTCTTTTCTATAAAATTTGTTAGTTTGTGAACAAAATAGGTGAAACCTAAAATAAAACAAATTGCATAGATGATTACTAGTACCTAACTGATTGCATAATTGAAACACATTATGAAATCTAGCTGATAATTTCATGAAAGTCAAACATCAAATAAATGATCTATTTAAAGGTATAAGGTATTTGTTTAAAAAGAAAACTACACTCATGCCAGCTCAACGGGGGAAGACGTCTACCCGTTCGTGATATTTTTTAAATGGCGACTTTCAATTTATGCAACCATTGGTCGCACCTCTTGTATTGGAAGACCCACTATCCTACTCCAGCCAGTTATGTTATCTTAACCAGGCTTACACTGGTTTTAGAGTTTGACCGGGCGTTCACAGGGAAAACCACATAGGTACTTGCGCGAGTGATTAACAGAGAGGGACCCCACCTATATGTAAAACCTGCTAGCTCCAAGACCTGAATTCCAGACCAAAGCCGGTTTCCAAGCCTTATCATTGCCTTGATGTCCACTGAACCAAAAGGCCAGGGACACTCATTCATGATATAGTTAGTTTCGTAAAATTTCAATTATGTGAAAATTAAAGGTTAAGGAAATTAGATTCTCACTCACTTTTTTTGTTGGACTTTAAAGGTTAAGGTATTTCCTTGATGAACGGAATTACCCTTAGTGCTTAGTGGGTGTCAAATGTGTGTATAAATAAAGAGATTACTAGAGGTATTAGGTTGGTCTCTAATAGCACCATAATCTAATGTAGCCGTCGCCCACCTCTCTCTCACACGATCTCGGTTTTGAGATTATTTGCCATCATTAGTATACACACTAAAGGGAAACCGATCAAAATGATGGTATCTTCTATTACTGAGGTTCCTAAACGATTAAGCATATTAGGTACACATAAATCTTATGTTTATACCTTATTGTCTTATTAATATAATCAACAATTTAATTAATTTATTATTATTTTTTTTGATAAAAATAAAACATTTTCTTTGTAAAAGAATAAATAAAGTTCTAAAATCTTTTAAACTTTATTAACATGTGTTTTTGGTTTCAAGGCTGTTTTCAATAAACATGTTATTTGATTAAATTAAGTGATGTTACTGAATGTATAATTTGTAAATCTTTAGAAACTAAATAGGGAGTTTTTTCAAACGTATCCTATAGCTAATTAATGTTAAGGGTCTTTATATAGTTTTAAACTTTTTATTCAAAAATTTGTTATATATTTAATCACATACCTCCTAAATTAAAATGGATGATTTAGACACAATAAATAGCATAATATATATCTCGCTACTGTGGGCTAAGTTATTGGGGGTAAGGTCCCTAGTATTGACCTCCTCCTATTCGGCTTAATGACATCAACTTTTCAAGCCCTATTCAAAAACTAGATTGATGATAATTTAAACAATGATAAATGCGATAAATATTAGGTGACAAAATCATAACTATTTCGACATACTAACTTGCACGTGGTTTATAAATGACTATTTTGTCCGTAATCTCTATAAAAATAAATAAATAAAAGTCCAACGGAAATGTTCTTATTTAAACTACACAAACCTAGTAATATTGTATTATTTTCTAGGTGCTTTCCAAAACAATGGTCATAACAAGTCTTGTTAAGAAAAAAAAATAACCTAGTTAGAGTGGAGGGAGTGGGGCGGGAGAGGAGGGCGGGAAGGTGATGTGGCGGCGGGAACAACGCCCCTAGGGGGCGTGGAGGAGGGGGCGGGAGGGTGAGGCGGGGAGGGGAAGACCGGCGTGTGGGGGGGGGGGGGGGAGGTGGTGGGTGAGTTGTCAAAGTGTTATTGGCTGATTTTTTTTCTTTTTTTTTTTATTTAACTTTAACACAATATAATATTATTCCTTTCACCCCCTTTCCCCTCTTCCACTCCCCACAATTCCCCCACATATGGGTCCCACAAGTACCACATGGCGCTTCACCCCCCTCTTTTCCACCCCTCCACTCCCTGTAGTCTTAGAACAAGGTATGCCCCTAAAATGTCACGTCAGGCAAGACATTAACATTGCATAAAGGAAAACTAGGATTTGCGGTGTTCAATCCGGCCCATATTTCCTTCCAACTGATAAATAAGTTGGATGATTCTATATCAGAGGTTTTCAAATCTATAAGGTTTTGGTTTTACTGTGAAAAAAAAAAATTCAAGTCTAAAAACATTGTAAGGCTATATGGTATGGAATGGAGCCCCTAGGGGTTCTATTGCGTCACATCAGCGCAATGTCTGGGCCACGTAGACATGGGCTACATTATATAATACTCATGCAATGGAATAAAGCCACTTTAATTGAAAAAAAAATAAACAAAAAAATGAAAACAAAATATTGGTGCAAATGAAGTGGGGCCCACGAAAACATCAGTTAATGATCGTTATCTTCTTGGCTATGCTTGGCGAATAGATGAACGGCACCATGGCAATGGTCACAAGGGCGCTATGCTGTTGATTTGGCCGTGGCAAGAGGTGAATGGCGCCCAAATACCGGAAAGCTTAATGAATCATGGGTTTGAATGAGTTTAGATAGGCTTGTGACATGAACTATGGTTGTAAGACTATCCATTATCCACTATCACAACCTAACCCAACCTAACTTTTCATTAAAAAAAAAAACTAATTTTTTTTCTCTTCCACCTACACAACCCAACCAATCCATTTTTTCACTCACATTCACAACCCAACCTAAACAAATATTTTATTAAGTAAATTGATTTATAATTGTTGTTTATTATCTAAAAAATAATGCATGAGAAGAAAACATAATATTTTAAGACTATCCGCTGTCACAACCCAACCCAACCCAACCCAACCCAATCTTTCATTAAAAAATTAATTTCTCTCTCTTTCACCTACACAACCCAACTCAATCCACTTTTTCACTCTCATTCAGAACCCAATCTAAACCAATATTTTATTAACTAGATATAATTTATAACTATTATTTATTAATAAAAAACCATTTTATAAATCATAACAAGGAGAAAATAATAAAAAATCAACTTGAGGTTGCAACCTAGGTTGTGGGAACGATTCGGTTGAGAAGCCTTACAACTTTTTACATTTTAATAATCAATATTTTTTTTTTGTCTTATTTGGGGTCTTGCAACCGATCGTGGAAATAAACCACCACAGTAAGGCTACACACTATGGTGACCTTCTAACCCAACCGGTTGTCAAAAATGCATTAAAGACAACATATTTAAAAATAAATAAATGAAAATCTTATTCAATTGCCACAACTGATTTGCGCCTGCAACCCGTGGTTGCAACCGGTTGCATATTAATAGTTCATGTTAGACTCTAGTAGATCATATTTAGTTATACACTTATACTAGAGCCATAAATAATGGATCATAATGGAGTATGATGGGTTTATGTTGGGTCTGAATCAGTTTTTAGACATGTTGGTTTCGAAATTTTATGGGTCACATTTAAGTTGTTTTTGTCCCATAATTTCGATTTTCGAGTGTCTTAAACATGCGTCCTAATGGGTCATATAATTGCCATACCAAGTCCTCTTAATGGGCCATGATGTAGCACATTATGACCAATAAACAAGGCCCGTCAATATTTATCAAACCTTTAGCAGACTAGCTGTGTTCGTTTTCCGTTGGCACGAAACCAGGACTTGTCGACACATCCGAGCGTATCGATCCAAAACTCCACACCGTACGAAGGATGAGCATGACCCATATCTATAACCTAGCAACCACAAGCCTCATATACAAATATTATGGTACATTGTAACAAGATATAACATTTTAGCAATGTAACTTCTAATAATCCACTTAAACCATAACTAATTATTAGAGTAATAATAAGAGAACCAAATTTATACATTGTTAGATGTAAAGATAAAATTTACTCTCATTACAAAACATGATCATCTTCACTCGTTATTAGCTTCAATGACACAATCTATGTTTTCTTCGACCCGCATACTATCTTCCATATGAACATCTGCCAAGCGCCCAACGCCTACACCTACACCTTCTAATCCTTGTTTCCGCGTCTCCAACAACTGCAATCGCGCTCTCAACTTATCAAACTCCCTCTCCATCACAACCAACCTATCCTTCAACATCAAGTTCTCCTCTTCCAATTGAGCTATATGAGTACCATGATCATCAACCCTATTCTCCAATACACAATTGTTATAATCAACACCGCCATAGCTCGGGTAAACCATCTCAAATCTACTCAAACCATGATCAAAACCTTCTTGCACCTCATCATTTCCACAACACCTAACTCTAATAAGTCCCTTCATTGACCCATATCCATCAACGCCCCATTCCTCCTTCGCCACGTCAACTAAAACCTCCTTATATGGCGAAAAAACCGGCGTAGGGAGTGTAGCAGGTGTAACCGGGGATGGATTAACCCGTGATGTGATTCCTCCTGATTTTTTCGATCGAATTATAAACGACGTCGTGTTCCTAGGAGCAAACGGCTCTGATTTGCTAACATGACTGAATTTCTTCTTTGAGACGTGACGCCTAACCTTTAATCTGTAACGCGATATAAAGTATTATTAATCAACTATATATACATGGAATGTAATAATAATAATAATAATAATAATAATAATAATAATAATAATAATAATAATAATAATAATAATAATAATAATAATAATAATAATAAAACTTAACTGATTATGTTTGTGTAATTCCTTTAGTGTTGATTTTTTCCAATTAATATTATTCGGTCTCTTTATATTCCAATTTCTTTTGTTTCGTGTCATAAAAGATGATGGAATAAATCCTGAAGGATTACAACCGATCCACTGCAACTGATTCATCGTACGTCTTAGTTTGTGAGTATTAAACAGAAAATTAAAAAAAAAGATCTAAAACAATATTTTGAACGCTAGAAAATGTTATGATTGATAATAGATTGTTGATATGATTTTATATATGTATGAATTTTATAAAATTGTTCGTATTTATAGGCAGGTGAAGGATGAGATGGACGGTTGAGATTCAATTCGTGATGGATAGATCTGAGGCGGTTACGAGGGGTTACATATATTGGTATCAGGATTGTAAAAAATAAATTTGTTATTATCTAATTGTAATGATCAAGATAACGATAAATATATATTTATCACTGATTTTTGTCATCAAATGTGTTAAATGATTTATCTTTAGAATTCGTAGACATAATATGATACCAATCTTTATAATACACTAAGTTGTAATTCCGTTTATTATAACTTAGTTAAGTAATAAATACGATAATCGACAATCTTTACAATACACTAGGTTGCAATTCCGTGTATTAGACGGTTTGAATTAGTAAACTTAGTTAGTCGAATGTATTTGTGATGAACTTGATGTTACTAATGGCCCAAGCCGCGAAAGTAATCGCTGGCACAACCAAGTTTTTTTTTTTTTTTTCCTATAGCCGAAAGTACATGGTTATATGCAAGTTAAGCAAATCCCGGACCGTAAATCAAAAACGACGAAATGTCACACCAGTTACTAACAAATTGCCAAACCAAAGTGGCGAAATGAGAACCAAGCTAGCCCACATGAATATTTCTCATACTCAAGATTAAAAGAGTCGGCAACCTATCCATCTCCGCTTTCCAAACAAAAATATTAACATTTTTAGGAATCCTAACAATTCCAATCCATGACAAAAGGGGCATCAACGTACGAAGCATTGAATAGCAACCTTTTGTACATATTAACATGAATATGAATAAAAAGAACACAAAACTCCATGATTTATAAATCATAGTCTCAACCATTCTTTACCACCAACAAAATCTGTACCAAGAAAAGGAACTGCTTCTTCAAACCCGAATGACTTGGACCAAGATACGCGTTTCTTTCTATATGCACCTTTTCCTCGGCACTCATATTCTCCAAAAACCGCGGTCCTTTGCCTCCATGGTTGGTTCCAGTCACTCCAACCCAAAGGATCAATAATATTATCAATATCACAATACGAATAAACAGCCCTCGAGTAGTTTCCCCATGCTCTCCCCAAAAATATAGCCGAACCACTTCCTTTTACCGAACAATTGACAAAAGAAAATCCAGTATTTTCGTCTTCTGAGTCCCTGTGATGTGCTGCAATCGCTCCATACTTATCAGCAACCGAATGCAGACTACATTCCTAAATGTAAACAAAAAAATAATATGCCATTATTATTGCGCGAAATCTTAACTTTATAAGGTTTATTTTCATTTCATTATCTATATTATCCGGGGCGTCTTTGGGAGGAGGTTAACCGGACAGGGTCCATAAATCTTGAGGGCATAATTTTTTTAAAAAAATTCCTATATATATTTATGTATATATTTTTTTATATAACTCATTTAACACTTAAACTTGGGCCTAAGGGTCCTATTTTTTAACAGCTCGGATAGGGTACGTAAATTTTCAGAGACGACCGTGTATATTATGCATGTACCTTGTAGAGTGATCTTGCATTGCCGAAGATAAAATCAATCGATCCTTGAATGTAACATCGATAGAAGTAATGTGATCCGGATTCATCAAGAAGGGTGTCTTGTGTACCTAATATTCGTACGCGATAAAGCACCGCCTTATTACCTGCTATCCTTAACGCTACGGCTTGCATTTTATACCCTCCTTGCACTGGAACAACTGTATTCTGTGTAAAATACAAAACCAAATAACCTATTTACACAACTTTCAACAATAAATCCAAAAACCCTAAACTATTGGTACTATATGCTACATTGCTACTACCTCAATTGTAATCCCAGAAGCACAAAAGTAGTCCGATTCTACGGCTACAGAAGCTGTTCTATATGTTCCTAGTTCTGAACCATCTTTGTATCTATCAGATGCTTTGTTATGCCAGCTTATAACTGTTTCCGAAGCACGGTTAGGATCTCCAATGAACGAAATATATGGTTTCGAAGGCGGAACCTTCACTTTCTCCCTACATCATCATCATCATCATCATACAATTAAACACAAACTACAATCTAAATCTAGCAATGGTATTATGGTAACATTTGGTTGGCTAGTGAGACGATGGGGGATAAGCTTCATCGTCGAGAGGGAAACAACCCGGATCACCAGCTCAATGATATATTTTAGTTTTTCTTATATATTTTAAGCTTTTTATTAATTTTTTATTTAAAATTATATATTTTAGGGCCCGAATTTTCACTACTTGCCCATGGCCAGAAGATTTTTTTTTTTTTTTTGATTCTCAGGGACGGCTCTGATAGCATAATAAATCAAACAAACCTGTAAACACCAGGAAGAATGTAAATCTTGACCCGAATAGAATTATTAACCGGGACCATATCAACAGCAGCTTGAAACAGTTAGCGAATCACCTTCGCGACCACTTTGATCAACCACAATCACTCTACTTTCATTCCCATGATCTCCATTTCTATAAGTTAGCCTTAAATCTGTCGTCCTCTTGTAGTAGTGATCATTGTTTTCGCCGCGTATTTTAATATCGTCCCATGTTATGTACTTTCCTAATCCCTTGACTTGATCAAGATGATCAACACCATATATGAGCAAAAAGAAAGTGACCATCATTCTAAAATGCATGATCATGAGTTATATATGGGAACTACTTTAGATACAGCATATGTATATGTATATATATAGAGAGAGATAGATTTGTTTGAGTAGTAGTTATTAATATTATAGTAAAGGAAGTGGAAGAGGTAATTAAATTAAAGTAGAAAACAGCGGTTATGGAAGAAGAGAAGCTGATGATATTCTTCATGTAGAAATGGAATAGAAAATTATGGGGTTTGAGGATGCATGGACGTGTTCCAATCAAACTGTGCGATAAAATCTCCATAAAAATCGCCATGGGAGTTCACCGGATTTTATACAATTTGTGATTTTAATTTATGGGTTAAGTTATCATAGTATTCATACACACAGTGTAATAAAAATGAGATGAGTGAGAAGACATAATGAATCACAGAATGACACAATGACGAAAATAAAATAAAGAAAAGATATAACGCAACATGAAAGACTAAATGATATAACACAAATTTTAAAAACTACAACGTAAAAATCCAAAAAATCGAAAACCTGAAAACTAAGATTGTAGGGTTTGATGAGACAGTGCCAACGCCACTTGTATGAGTTCAATCGTACTTCGTTTTATACTCTTTCTACGACTTACTTTTTTTTACTGTGTATTTGATCCTAACCCTTTAATTTATTTTAGAATAATAATAAGTGCATTGTATTCAAAATTTCAAATCATTAATTCGTTTGTTCTAGAAGTAGCATTGAGTTAGGAATGAGCTTCGCACCATATCAGTATCGAAAATACCGATTCCGAAAATCGCAAAAAAAATGGTACCGGTACCGAAGTAGAGATCATAAAAAAGAAAAAAGATTGGGTACCGGTATCGAAAGTGCTTGGTATGGTACGATTTGGTACTGGGGACCATTTGCTCATCCTCAGTTTGGATAACGGACGAAACATATAAATTTTGTTTGGGTTGATTCGAATTTGGATCGTCAAAAATGATTACAAAATTATATTATTTTTATAATTATATCAAAAAAATTTAACTAAACAATTAAGGATGCTGTATGTGTTACTTTTAAACCATTTTCTTCCACTCATATTAAGGTTAGTTATGATGCTAAATAAATTTTTGCTGCTACAGCCTACAAACACTTTTGTTCTATGTGTTGTGTTACTTACAGACATCCTGGAAATGAAAGAGTTGCATAAACTGCCTCCAGGAGCCATTTGGAACACCGTTTATCTTGTCAACGTGCCAAAACGGTGGAATTTAAAAATTAATGTTTTTGTGGTTCTAAAATGCATTCTCTTATCTACATTCGTCGATAATATATGTTTCAATGTTACAATTTGAACTTAAAGGAGCCAGAAAGATTGACATAGGTGTTCAAAACAAAGTCTGCTAATTGTAGAGGCAGCAAACTTGGCGAGGCTGCCTTAAAATGCATAGATTCTAGTGCGAGGTGAAAATGGGTCGGATTGGATTAGTCTGCAAACACTTTTTTGTCACTCTAATAAATAGAGATGGAGCGATACTAAAACTTATTCACCAAGTGGCTGCAAGCAGTTGAACACACGATTTGGGTGATTTCCTCGTAAAGGAGTTGAATTGGCATCTGTACCGCTATTTAGAGTTGTAATTTTTTACTATGCTTGTATGTAAAGCCTCAAAATGAACGGCTTTGATTCTGGTATGTTTTAATCCAACTACCCCATATCAAAAGATTACCAGTTTTGACAAGACCTGTTTTAGTTTGTTACCTAACCCACTTGACCGACGCATTTTATGGCTGTCGAGTTATAGGGCTAAGAATTTTGATGATCCTTCTTCGTACCGTAACAATTGGTTTGGCATTATACCCTCCACATGTTATATGTTATGTATCTCTTGTGTTTAAATTTAGTCAAACTAGATGAAGTTCAACTTAGGGTGAACTTGAATCACAGATGCATATTAGTCGATATACAAAATGGGTCAACTTGAACTCGCAAATCAGCTCTACTTCTGAGACGCTTCATCCATGACATAATGCTTTAGTAACACATACATACCACAATTTAAAAAAATAAAGAAGTTACTACTAATACTAAAATGGAAGTAAAAGACCTAGGTAAATTTTGATAGCAAACATTCTGTCTAATGTCAATCCTTAAATTCCAAAACATGTTGGCATAACAAGATGATGTTCTAAACAAATCATGGATGGTTGGTCACAAGTCAAAACATCACACCCCTGCTATGCGTAACTCTTCAGCACCGTGTGCAAAATGACATCTTTCACCAAAAGTACAAGACCCTTTTGTGAAGTTTTCACACAGTTTTGTCTTTAGGTTGTTAGCCGGAGGACCATTAAAGCTCTTTTGTGGTGGATGTGGCAAAGTGGATGCGCTTATGTTCCCTATAAGCTCACGAACCATCTGACTTGCTTGGTTGATCTGTTCAAATGTGCCTTCCAGCTCAATGTTTTTAAGGTTCGGATCTGACTCATGCTCTCTTATAGAAAGCTTAACTCCAGTCATCCGACAGATTTGTTTAGAGTTGACACCGTTCTTACCAATGATTGGTCCAGCAAGAGTGCCTAATACACTTATCTTTGCGGTTGCTGAGGCTCCAAAGCCAACAGCTGCTGCGTGGTTGACTGCAGGATTAAAATCCATCCGGCCAGGGCCCCCACCTCCAAATCTGCTGCCAGGTGCATGTGCCATGGCCCGTGGATCTTCATGATGAGACGGGGCTGTTGGCTTTCCTAGCTCCCATTCTCCATGGGCAAAATGACACTTGTCACCGAACCGGCATCCTTCTGCAGTGTTGTATTTGGTGCACAAACGGTTTTTAACAGCGGAGGAGATGAACCGTCTGGAAATGAAGGTGGCACTGCAGAGTTTCTGATGGTTGGGGGTAGTGCGGGGTTGCCACCAGCCATTTGAGTGACATTTTTTACCCCTCCAGGTACATAATGCGAGAAATGACATCCCTCACCAAACGGACAGCCAGAAGTGCTGCACATCAAATCAACAAACGGAATGCAAAAGATTGCGTCAAAATCAATTAAAACATTTCTTATGACTTGTGAAAGTAAATATATCACACAACTTATGTATATAATCATTTACAAGTTATTAGTTAAACTATTTTCTACTATGAGAAAAACCAAAACAAAAAACTTGTATATGTTTCTGTGCTACTTTTAAGTAAATAACTCATTCAACATAAATGATAAATCTCAACAGAAAAAATGTGAGAGCTTTATATTCCTTTAAACTTTAAAAATAACTTAACCACAGAAGAAGAATGCACTCTCTACTATTAAAAATATTCAGCATAAATGCCATAAAAAGATGGTTGTTTAGAAATATCAAAAAGAAATTGAACCTCATCTGAATCAAATTTCATAAAGGCATATAAACGGAACAAAAAACAACGGAACAAAATCAAAGTGCATATAGAGAGACACAGAGGAGTAGCATGCTTTGTGCTTAACAATATCCAGTATACGACTATACGGTATACCATATAAGTTTACTGTATCATGACTGTAGATGGTATGAAAAATGATAATTTAAAGTTATAACGATGTCGAGTATTGCGCTTGGGTAATATTTATATCCTGTACTTATTGTTCAAAGTACTTTCATGAAACAACCATTTCTGTAGTTCTGTTCTGTTCTGTACTCCTTGTTATCATGGTTGTTATCTTGATTATGTGATGAATTACCTGTATCAAAACCTTAATTTCCATTCCATTAGTCCAAACGATACATCTTTTAACTATAAACATCGTGTAGTATGACCTCCATTCATATTTTACAAAATATAAATAATTAAATTGATTTTAGCCAAGTTAGAATTGAAACCTGAAAAACTTTGTGCATGGCTTCGATTTGCTTCCTAAACCAGATTGAAATGACTCCATGTCTGTTGCATCAAATTAATTATTTTATTACAAAACCGATTATATCCAAAACTTAGCGCAATTTTTCTTCAAAAAGCTTTACAAGTAATTCCACTTCTTTCGAATAAAAACTCAACACTAACCAACGTGTTCGAAACAAATTAAACGCAAAATCGACCTAATTAAAACCCACGATAACAACTTTACAACTAATCCCACTTCATTCAAATAAAAACTCCATACGCACAATGCCAACAAACACCAACCAACGTGTTTCAAAACATAATAACCTCAAATCGACATAATTAAAACCATAGTTATTAAAAGCTCTCGCTTAATGCACCTAGGCCCATTAATTGTGCTTCTAGTTCCTAGGCGCTCGCTTCAGCTCTCCAGGCGCACTAAATACCGATTTTTTTTTCATGCAATGCAAATTATTGATTGTCTCTACAATATAAGCTTCCACAATACCGATCTAAAGCAACTTTCATATAGACTTCTAATCCAATTTAGAACTTTTAAAACTTTTAAGTTTAGTACCTTTAAAATCTTTACTATTTTATAAGATGTTATACGATAGCTATTTTTATCTTATATTTTAATCTTCACTATTACTCAAATACACAATACAGTTTTTATTTTTATTATCTTTTTTTCATTTAAGTGCGCTTTTTTTTTTTTGGCGAGGCGAGTGCGCCTTTGATAACTATGATTAAAACCCAAGATAATAACTTTAGAACTAATCCCACTTCAATTGAATAAAAACCCAATACAATCAATAATAAAGAACACTAATTATCTGGTTTCGAAACAAATTAAACACAAAAAACAACCTAATTGAAAAAAAAAAACCTAGATCTAGATTGAAGGAAAGAATTGGAAATTGGAAAGCGAACCTTGTTTGGGTTTCTTGAATCCATTGTTGCCGTTAAATCCAGAAGAAGGTCTGCCTCGTTTCTTAGCGAAATCCATGGAGGAATTAGGGTTAGGGTTTGAAGAAAAAAAAACCCAGAGACGAAGAGTATAAAGAAGAGGGGGAATTGAGATCTATGATGTGATGATTTTATTGATGGGTTTGGTCAAAGTCAAATGTTTTATTAATAAATCCTTAACATGGGCTTTAATTGAAGGGAATCAATCACGTAATGGGCCTTAATGGGCCTCTAGACTAAAAACCTAGGTTGGGACTTGGGTACAAACCAGTTTGGATTGTAAACCGATATTAGGGGGCGGGGTGCTTCACCGAAACATTTTCAACTTCATTGATTTACATCAATCCTACACTGTCACATCACTTCATTAAAAACCGAATTTAGAGGCAGCACTCCACTAATTCACTTCACAATAATATTTTTTTTTAAGTTAAACAAAACCATTGTCAGCTTTGCATTTATTTCTCCTCTTACACCAAGTGTTCTTTCTCAATAGCTCACTTTCTCTTTACAGCTCATATGCTTGCTTGTTACGTGTTCTCCTCATCTCCTTGCGTTACTTTCAACCATTTCCTCACAAAACCTATAATCTCTCAAATAAGCCTAATCTCTTGCTCACTCTCTTCTCAGTTTTTCTTCGATCGTTACTCACTACTATCTCTTCCACCACCACCGGAGCTTTGAAATTGAATAGAGGAAGAAAACCCACAACTACCACCAATATTAATATTACTAGTGGGTTTACCCGCGCGTTGCGGCGGGATCCAAAAAAACTTGTAATACGCTATCAGTTTTTGACTTTTATGGTCAACTATGAAACTAATTAACATGAAAAATTCAAATGTTTGCATTTGATACAACATTCCAAAATCTCCACAATGACTGCAAAACAAGAAGTGTCGTAACTCTATTTGGTTAAAGGAATACGTCAAATAACAAGCGGGAAAATAAGACTTTCATGTGCCATAAGTGGAAATGGTCAAATGGACGTGTTGGGTAATGGGTTAAAACGAGTTGTCTTTAGTGCGGGCAAAGTGGTTCATGTCAGCCGACTCGCCCCATACTTTTACAAATAGTCAATGTCAAAATATGATTAAAAAAAATTATGTTCTCACAATAATAATCTATTTTAGTTTATAAATAAAATGCTTTAGGTGGCTATAAGCTTGTAAGCACTAAAGATACAACATGGGCACTTCCAACCCATTTGACCCACTTGAATAATTTTTTTTATTTGACCTATTAGGGAAACATTATAACCCAAATGACTCATCAAGTAAAAATGCCTCAAGGATTACCATGTAAAAAGCATTCAAACCTTAATGAGTCGGTTTTTATGATAAACATTGTATCCTTGAATGTCGATATG
>JAUTDX010001223.1:0-80446 GCA_030844895.1 Ambrosia x helenae
GGGATATGTGAATTTTACATAGAGAGATAATAGCAAGATAACTATTGAAGTGTGTATATATATACATAATGCAATCATTTCGAAATGTATCTCTAGTAGCAAATTGTCAAGAAATCGAGTTGTTGCAGGTGGTGGTAGTAGTGGGGAACTCATTGAGTGGGCAGGAATATCAATGGAGCTTGTGAATGTACAAAGGAGATCCATCTTAGTTCCAAATCACTTAATGTTTCAGAAGGTTTATCAAAAGTGATCTCCAAAACATGATAATCTACATCTTCATCCGACTGTAAGATCGATATATTCATTGCTTAACCATTTCTTTATAAGAAAAAACATGTGTCCAGACCAGTTTACTCAGTTAATCGCGTTACAGATAGAATGTTTACATGAGGATGGACAAGTTGTTTTTGTCGACGGTTCATGGCTCACTGCAGACACAATCATATATTGCACAGGGTACTTTAAAAGTTAAAACAAACAAAATATTAACTTTAGTCTTACACAAGTTTATATGTTTGTAATTTATATGCATATATGCATGCAGGTATTCATATGCATTCCCCTTTCTTGACACCAAAGGAGCAGTAGCTGTTGATGATGATAGAGTGGGGCCTTTATATGAACACACCTTTCCTCCAAACCTTGCCCCATCTCTCTCCTTTATAGGCATTCCTAGAAAGGTAAAACTTAAAAGTCATTTTTCTTTTCTTTACTTGATACAAAATACAAGTAAATTATAAACACCCATGACCCATATATTATTTAATTAGGGAGTCCCTTTAAGTATGTATAATGCTATTAAAAGCATGTTCTTTTTAACTTATTATGGTTACTTGCTACAAATGCAACTATGTTATGAACATGCATATATTATTTATATTATGGAGTTCCTAGCTTTAAGTATAATGCTATTAAAAGCATGTTCTTTTTTAACTTATTTTGCTTACTTGCTACAAAATTCAACTATTTGTAAACATCCATATATTGTTTATATTATGGAGTTCCTTTAAGTATAATGCTATTAAAAGGCATGTTTCTTTTAACTTATTTTGGTGGGTATTGATTGGTGTAGCTTATAGGATTTCCTTTCTTTGAATCACAAGCAAAATGGATTGCTCAGTTGTTGTCTGGCAAGAGGAGTTTGCCACCAAGAGATGAAATGATGAAATCCATTCAAGACTTCTATAAGCTAGAGAAGCTGCTGGTATTCCTAAGCATAATACGCACGATATAGCCGATTTTGAGGTAACTTAATTCACACTAGATATAGAATGTATATGCATACCAAAAGATGTAATTTGTATTATAAGTATTTCACAAAGGGGTTTTTCTTGCGAGAAAAAAAATATATATATTATTTCAAATACAACTTTGGTTTTAAATAAAATTTATATATGGAAATGTACACAAAAATAAAACAAAAAGTACATTTAAATTTAAAAAAAAACATTAGAAATTAATTAAGAGGATAACAAAATTAAATCTCAAATGAAAACTGAAAAAAAAAAGTGATGGATGTTGGAGATCAAGAGGGCAAGGCAAATCAATTAAAACAGAGAACATATCAACACTTCAACATCAAATCTTTATTCACTGATTTTCTGAATTGTCAATACATCGATACATGTTTTTTTATGTTGCACTTACTTTACTATTACACCAATAATTCCAAATTACATCATCAATGCACATGTATATGTACTTGTGAAACTGTCGCAACGTTTCAAAAACACAGAATCGCCCTAATTAACCTAATTACAAATATAACCCCTTGTAATTATCAAATACAAATTTGACACCTAAAACATAGTTTATAAATAAGTTTAAATTTAAATTCCAACAATGACCTTATTTGGTAAATAGTTTTAAGGTGGTACACCCATCTAATCACGTCTCTTTCATATCTACCCATTTCTAAAAAAAGTTATATATGATGTTGTAGTACTGTGATAAATATGGAGATTATGTTGGATTCCCTCATTTGGAAGAATGGAGGAAAGATCTTTGTCTTTCAGCTCTTACCAATTCAGAGTGAACTTGGAGACATATCGGGATTCATACGACGATGAAGAACTGCTTCAAGTCGCTCATCAAAGCCCTCATTTTACTCAACTTGAACATGAAGCTCTTTCTAGCTCCCTTTAAATTATATATGGGTTGCATATTATAAAAAAAAATTATATAATAATATGATTAGTAAGATTCCATGCAAGGGCTTTTGTTGTTTTTTGAAAGCAAAGATCAATGGAACTCTTTTGCTTTCAAAAGCAAGATAGTACTACCCATTAAAACAATAGTTTTACTTAGACAACAACCCAACAAGGGGAGAGTTTGAATTTTCAAAGTGTACCTTGTTGAATTTTTAATGTTGTCCATGATCTCCTTTATATGATTGTAATGTCAGCTCTTTTGTTATCATATTTATTGGTGTTTTTTTTCCTTTCCTGATATGGTTATAAATTCATGAAGGAAATTATGGTGCGTATATAATCCATACACTTCTCTATAGCGGGTAGGGGTGTGAGTGTGGGTGTGGTGTGTGTGGGAGGGGGGGTTGGTATCGGCCAATCCATATAATTTAGCTACCCGTTGTGTAGTTGTCTTTCTTAGAGGCATTAGAGATGTTTTGTTGTTTTTTTCAACTTTGTAGCCAGTTCCCCACTGGTATTTTCTTTATAGTTTATATTATTTATTACTTCGCCATTCACTAAAAATATATATAATCCACACATGATACACAAACACATACATGGAAGATAGCGACTGAAAATATGATAGAATGTTTTGAATTATATCTTACAATTTCCGTCTTCAAACATATCTTATTTTTATACTATATTTTTCCTCATATCTTGTACCGTTTATAACCTAACATTAATATATAATTCAGTTCATAAAGAGCCACCATATTGAAAGCTTTGAATACACTTCTAAAATCCTTTTAGTGTCCACTTTATGAGACTTGAATCAGTATCATTTTGATAGGGATAAACACCTTGTGCCACTAAGCTAAGACTAAAAACAAACAAGAATATAACTTATGTCTTATACAAGCTTCTATGTCATACTAGAGTTTTTTTTTTCTAAGTAAAGATAAGAGAGACAAATACTTGAGTAAAGGTGGAAGGGGCACTCAAGGTTCAACCCTTGAAACTCACTAATGGAATTGTGTTACCATATTTCAACCTCTTCACATCACTAAACCTCTTCAACCCTGGCAATTTTACTTAAATATAAAATCACTTAATACGACGATACTTAACTAAATAATCTGTCTTGTTTGTTTCTACTAATTTCAATAAACAATGTTATTTATTATATTGTATTATAAATGTTTGTGTTTGGTTTGAATGCAGATAACCTAATACCATACCATGCCTAAACCCGTAAAATATTTTGAACTAGGCTCATACCTAGTCTCGTTTCTGAATACCCCCATTCTTATGCGGACAAGAATCATGTGCTTTTCTATTTTCTCCCTCTGATTCAAGTGTGTGTGTGATTTCTTCAAATCTAGTTGAGGAGCCCGGTTAAATTAAATGGGTTAACTAGGATGCACCCTGGTTCTTTCAGAAAATAGTATGATTTTACTTCTTGACTTGCTTTTGTTGCCTTGTGTGGCTTGTTGGGTTACTTAAAAAGCAAACGGCCTGATTTAGTTGTTGGTTACTTAAAAGGCCTAATTCAGCTGTTGCCTATTAAAAGGCCTGAAGGAACAGAAGGCCCAACCAAGAAATCCTAAATTCTAAAATAGTAAACTAATTCAAAGCAAAGGGCCCAAGTTCTTTTTCAGTTCCAACCTGAAAAGTAAGCATATTATCTATATCCTATTTTGCTATGTCCGCGTGGTTTTTCACTTTTCACCCATTTTAATTTACAGTTTTGCCCCTTATGTTTTGTGTTTGTTTTTGCTCGGGTCCTCATGCATCTCATATCTGTCCAAAGCCATTCAGCCAAAAGATTGACGAGATAAGACGCGAGTGAATACAAAGACAGAGCAGACATGGGGTCATCACGGTGGTCCTGCGGCGGCGAAGCCAGTTAATCATCAATCATAACTTCTCTCTGCCAACCCCATCGTCGCCTGCCTTAATCCGGTAACAAAGCCGTTTTACGACGAACTTCCTGTGATCACGTTTCCACCGTCGTCTAATTTCGGTGGTTTCCGATGACTTTCTAAATTCTGTTTCAGTGACTTACAAGCCCGATCTCCTTCCGTGGTTGAGGTGTATAACAATCTGTCATGTGTGCATTTATTCATATGGTTTTGTTTCATGCTTTACAATGTTTTGGTTAGATAATACGCTGGTACATAAGGGATTGGTCTTTTGTTGTTTCCAGCTTATTAATAAAGTTTGTATCTTTGTAGTTCATTGGTTTAAACTTCTGAATAGTATTATGTATGAATGTTAATTGGATTAATAATACATATAATTGTCTAAAGGGCTTTAACAAGTAACTGGTACGGCAGACAAGGCTTTAACTTATGGTTACCGGACCTACTCTTTCGCCACCGTTGTCGGTAACCGTATTGCCAACGTTTGGGGGTTGGTTATTATAATCATGCAAGATTACAGGCGCTTAAGGCTAAGGAAGTGGAGAGGATGGCGACACAGGTTGAAGATGAAAGTGGGAAGGTGTTGGAGGAGCGAAAAGGTGAGAAGTCGAGCCAAAAGCGAGTCTGATAATCGATGAGATATCTACTTAGGTACTGTCTTACATTGTGTTATACACTTCGTATATTACTGCACAGTTTTGACCCGCTGTGCGCCGCCGCAACGCGCGGCGTGCAAAATACTAGTTATTAGTATGTTCATATTTATGTTAGACAAAACTTTTTGAGACATTTTTTCATATGAATGTTTTAAGACATTTTTTGGTTTCTAGGGTAGAAGTTGCCAAAATTTCGAATATCAGGGTCTAAACATGTCTAATTTATATTCTATAATAATTATGGAAGTATTTAGTTTTTTTAATTGTGAAAACGTTATCACTATAATGAACCATCAAAAAGCAGAAAAACTCACAAGACGAAATTGTTACCAAATTACAGTTAATCCTAAATTTCGTATGAGCAGAAAGTTGAAGGGGTGATCGTATGAGCAGAAAGTTGAAGGGGTGATATGAAAGAGTTTAATTAATTAATTAGCATTAATGTTTAGAATTATCTTTTTTTAAGGGTGACTTTCTATGTACTGGATCGAATTGGTCACCGGGTTTCGTCTAAGACGTTACCCGTCAACTCCGCCCGTGAACGCGATGTTCTATCGGCCCCCGGCCGCCGCACAAACTGACCTTATAAGTTAATGTTTTTATTCATCACTTACTTTGTAAGTTTGTTAGTTCGTTTGTCTGAATAAGAAAAAGAGTCGCAGATTCTTCCACCCATATATCTCGTATTTGTAGTTGATCTGATTGTCTGAGCAACAATTATCTATATATTAATTGAAGGACACTTTAATAGTGTCATTCTTTTAATATATATATATATTGGCTACTAACTTTTAGGTTAACTTTATTTTCTACCACTAACTTTTAGGTTAACTTTATTTTATTTCAATTTGACCTCCAAACTTTTATCTTTTAGGCTTTAAAACTTTGGCCATTAACTTTTAGCTTATCTTTATTTTTTTCTAATTTGACTACTAAATTTTGACCATCAAACTTTTAGTTTTTAGAATTTCAAACTTTGACCACCAAACTTTTAACTTTTGGGATTTCAAACTTTGATCACCCAACTTTGGCCACTAACTTTCTTACTAACTTATGTACTTTATTTTCTTCCAATTTGGCTACCAAACTTTGACCGCCAAACTTTTAGCTTTTAGGATTTCAAACTTTTACCACAAAACTTTTAGCTTTTAGGCTTTCAAACTTTGACCACCCAACTTTGGCCATTAACTTTCTTACTAACTTATGTATTTTTTTCTTCCAATTTGACCATCAAACTTTTAGCTTTTAGGAATTCAAACTTTGACCACCAAACTTTTAATTTTTAGCCGCGAGTATTTTTTTGAAGGCCACGCGGCAATAACAGTCACTTAATATTATTTTTTATGTCTACGAAATCGTCCGCAATTACGCGAACGAATGCAGGAAAATCGTTGCCCATAATGCTACTAAACACTTCTGCATAACAAACGTGCCCTGCCGTTTTGCGGCGGGTTAACAAAACGCTAGTTATATCTTAAATTAGCACCATCTCTGCTACTTCATACTATAAAAAGTTTGACCTACATGATGTGAAACAAGACTTATTAAAGTTTTAATATCCCACGTATAAATATTAAAACCAAGGTTGTAAAAATCCCGATTAATCACCGATTAATCGGTGATTAATCGCTAGTCCCCACTTTACTGATTAATTTTGGGCTAATCACTAAATTAATCGGTGGCGGTCCAGTGTTGTAAAAATCGCGATTAATCACCGATTAGTCTGACCAAGCTGGTCCTTGTCGGACCTAAAAAACTCAAAATTAGGTCATAAATGAATTCGAACGGGTCAAAACTGGAGCAAATTGATCAAATCAAATAAGTTCTTAGCTCAAAATTGGATGACAATCCATGATTTAGAACCAAAATCGATGAAACTCCAAAAACCCTAGTTGCGTCTGATGGTTCTGTACAATGAAAGAAGGAATGGGAGGAAAAACGGGATATGGTGAACGATGAAGGTGATTATGGTTATTTAAGTTCAGGTATTTTAATATTTAACCCCCATCCTTTGGCCCCTAAACTTCAAAATTTATACATATTAGGTATAAAATTAACATTATATATGTATAAATTTGGAAAAATACATATATAAATCCAATCCGATTAATCCCGATTAATCCCTAGTCGGTACCCTACCGGCCGACTAGCGCCTAGCGAGTTCTACAACCTTGATTAAAACACGTTATCTCGATATAATTTATTATTTAAAAACACGATAAAAAACTAAAACAGAAAAAAAATAAAAATAAAAAAGCGAATCGGCGATTCGAACATTATCGGCGTGGTTTCAACGCTAACATCTATCTAAATCAACGGCTGAGGGTGACCTCGTCCCTACACACATCATAACCAAAACCCTACATATAACCACCACACCCAACACCGCCCTTCTCCATCTCCATCTACCTGCTCTTCCGTTCGATTAATATTATTATTATTATTATTATTATTCTCAATCGGATAACATGTCGGACGAAGAGCACCACTTCGAATCCAAGGCCGATGCCGGAGCTTCCAAAACCTACCCTCAACAAGCTGGTACTATTCGCAAAGGCGGTCACATTGTTATCAAAAACCGTGCCTGCAAGGTTTGTCTTTTTTATCTGTTTTTTAATACTTTAGCTGTGGATCTAGGGTTTTTATGATTGTTATAGTTGTGGTAGAAGTAGGTGAGTCGTTGAATTTGTGTAGGGCATTTATGAACAGTAAATTGGATAATCGTGTGCTTATTGGTTATCAGATCGTACTATGTGATTTGAATTCGAATCATGATGCAAGTTTATGTGAATCTGGTTACTCTAGATCTGTTAATTGTTGTGTATACTTGGTTTATCTACAACTTATTAGTGACAGTATTTATAGTTGCCTAATCCTCAATTAACCAACTTTGCTTGTAGTCTATAGACTATAGTTGTAGTTTGACTGTCAATTTAAGCTATTTGAATACCGGTGCTCTTTCGCTTAAGAGACTATTGAACCGTACTGACTTATAAGCTATGCAAGCAGACTTTAGTTTATTTAGATGGCAAACTATGCACTCTAGGTCTCTAGTTGATAGGGACTAAGACCATATTTTATTTTTTGTTGAATCATATGTTAAATCGTGTAGAAATTATCGTCTTAGTCTTGGTCGTAGTTCTTAAATGCTTTGCTTTATTTGATGTAGTAACTTTTTATCATTATTCATGAATATGTTTCTGAATTTACAATCTCAAATCCTAAAATCTTTTTTTTTTTTGTTAACTTGATCGTATTTTGGCTTATGTGTGATGTTTATTTTAGGTTGTAGAAGTTTCTACCTCCAAGACTGGCAAGCACGGTCATGCTAAGTGTCACTTCGTTGCAATTGACATCTTCAACGGGAAGAAGCTTGAAGATATTGTCCCATCTTCCCATAACTGTGATGTATGTAATCAGTAATCATCATCTACCCATGTTTTTTTTTCGTTGTTATTTTCATTTCAAAACCAAGTGGTCTTGACTCTTGACACTCATTTACTCTCTTACTTGTACCTGTTTTGTAGGTTCCTCATGTTAGCCGTACTGACTACCAGCTCATCGATATTTCTGAAGATGGATTCGTATGATTCTTTTTACCCTTTCGCTAAAAGTAACTTATCTTTGAAGTGGCTAACCGATCTGATTTTGATAATGAATAACTTATTGCAGGTGAGCTTGCTGACTGAAAATGGTAACACTAAGGATGACCTGAAGCTGCCAACTGATGATGCCCTCCTCACTCAGGTGTGTTATTATCCTCTTTTATTAGTTATATTGTTTCATTTAAATTGTAAAGGTGTGATAGAACATGGTTGTTGAAAATGTGCAGATTAAGGATGGATTTGCAGAGGGGAAAGATCTGGTTGTGAGTGTGATGTCTGCCATGGGAGAGGAGCAGATCTGCGCCCTCAAGGACATCGGTCCAAAATAGTTTTTCTGATATTTATTATGTTAAAGAAAATGGTTTGTGATATCAGCAGAAACTTTTCTGTTGTAAAACTAGCATTTTATTTTCTGCACTAGTATGACTAGTCCAATTTATTTGGGCTACGAACAAGTGTATTTCACTGGTTTTTTATTTGCTTTGAATTACTCCTATCTTGTTGACTTCATCATTATAATAAATTGCTGCAATATATACATATACGCACATATCTTATGTATTTTTCAAAGAACAAAGGTGCGACTGACCTGTTGGATTGCCTACCTGAACTATCAAATCACTGCCCTCAGGATCAGGTGCGATTGACCTGTTGGATTGCCTACCTGGTTGATGTAACACTGTACTGTCTCCAATTGAACTCATTCGTAATATGTTGGAACGGTTAAAAACCGAACTGGTGGTTGGGTCGGTTTTTAGCTTTTTTTTTCCCTTCTAAAAATTGCAGTTAACGATAGTTACTACCCTATAGGTTCCATATTTGTATCTTCAGTTTACAGATTCATGTCCGATAGATAAAATGGTTTTATATCTGTTGATTTAAGTTAGTAATGGTTTTATATTTAAACTTTTTAACTATAAAATAGTCTGTTGATTATGATTTATGAAAACGTTGATCTAAACACAAACAGCTGGAATGAAAAGAAATGAAAGTGGATATCATGATCAACCAATTGAATGGGTCCGGCTGAGTACATGTATTTTGACTCAAAACATGGAGAATAATTATTTGGAATGCATTATTAGCCCTTCTTTTCTTCTTCAAGTTGAAAGTTAAATATCTTTTATGCTAATAGTAAAATGGTAGAACAAAAACAATTTATTAACTGTTTTAATGATATATTTAGTCGTTAACTTATGTCTTCTTTTCAAACAAGTTATAATCATACTTAATTCACTTTCACTTTGTACCTCATTAGTTATTATAGACTTTTATTTGGCAGACATTTTCTTGTTGCTGTTTTATGTTCGATTAGATTTTTGTTTTATGTTTTTTTAATAATAATTATCTAGTCATCTTCCCACTAGGTTAATCCAACGTCAGGTTTATTACAGCAGATACTAAGTTTAGTATCTCAGTCATTTTATTACAGTAGAGTAGTAGACAATAGTTTAGTATCACAGTCATCTATGTAGTAAAAATAATTGGATGCAATAAAATTCTCTTGTATAATTCAAAAATGAATAAATAGAAAAATACAAAAATGTAAGTTCAACAAATGATAGTGTTTGAAATGATTTTTTCTCAAAATAGATTCATCGTCTTTTTCTGAAGGAACAAACAAATTGTACTACGGAACTGATTCTGATTATTGTGCTTGAGGTTTGGCAAGAGGAACATGTCTTTCAGAAAGAAAAAAAAAACAATGTTATTGTTCCCATTCAAGAGACAAATGATCAACCTCATGACTTCCCAATAATCAAAATACATATACAATGACTTATCTTTTAAATTAGTTGAGTTTTTTAATAGTCATGCTCGACTCGTTTAACTTAAGAGAGAGTTTTAGTTCGACTTATCAAAGTTAATGTGACTCGAGCTTAAGCTCTACTCATAAGTAATTTACAAAACTTAAGCTTGACTCGAGCTTGTTTGTTAGTTAAATATCTTATTTGTATACATATTTAACTATTTTTTATGAAAAGTTATAATTATGTGTATAGTGTATACCAAACATATTATTTAGTCATTTATATACACACACGATATGATTTAAATTATTTTTCATATATATAAATTATAGCTTCGATAAAGCATGCAAGTAAGTAAATTTAGGTATGTGAAACTCAAGCTCGTTTATTAAAAAGTAAACACTAGTTAAGACGAGTTCAAGCTTGATTAAGAAGCTCGGATTGACTTGAGCTTTTAACAAGCGCTTACAAGTAGCTCCTAAAGCAGCTCAAACTTAAACTTGTTTAGATTTGAATCAGTTCAACTTTTTAACATGTTTTCCAAAGTAGATTATAGAAGGTCGGCTCGTTTTCACTCATACTTTTCCTCATTTCTAATAGATACATCAGAGGACATGACACCTTCATATGACAATCATCTATGTTCAACACTAAAAAAAAATATTAAGCAAATATGAAACTTACAAATTTAATCTTATTCAATGACACTTATATTTTTAACACCTTTACAAGTAATTAGATATGTTTCTTTTGTTTCTCAATGCTATCTAACTAGCCCTTGAGACATGTTTATAAACTTGATACTGTCTTTAGTTAATTCCACATCATAGTGACTTCATAACATCCTTGCTTTAACAATATACTGAAATTTTATTTACTGTTCACTTCGTGTCTCAAATCAACTCATTTTAACATATTCACTTAAAGAGAATATTTATCATACGATCACAACAATTATATTGTCAAACATGACCACCATGTAACGTGTATTTTAAAAACTGTTTTTACATTTATTTTAGAAGCTAGAGTTCTACAATATTTATTTATTTATTTCTTTATTATCATATTTAGTTCTAAATACATTTTTTTCCACTTATAACATGTAAGATACGATGTTTCTAAAAATTCCAAGTACGCCATTGCAATGTCCATAGTTTTATCTACGTCTCTATATAAATTTCACTCAAAACCGACTTATGAATAGTAATGTACAATTGATCGAAGAACAAACGTACATGTTATTCAAACTTACCTTTTTTTTGTTATTTTAGTAATATAATAAAACAATTTATAAATTTCTAAATATACTGTTGTGATCTTATTTTTTTATCTATGATTGGATAAATTTTTATTCAAACGGGTCAAATATAGTTGTATTTTTTTTATTGTGTAGAACCAAACCAATATCGTCTTAACATCGGTATCACACCTGTATTCCTTTTTATGTTTTCTTAAAATGATTGTACAAAATTCTTTTTTAAAACAACGTTGTATTCACAATAGAGTATTTATTTTGTAATGTTAGCTATAGCGAGTACTTGTATAGTTAAGTATCACAATGAACCAGTCCAATACATGCTGAACAACATCAATGCTGGTACCAATATATCATGTTGGGCATATCTCATTCGGTTCTTATATTGAGTACCTGTATCATGTAGAAATGAACTGATACGACCTAAAGCCCGTACTGATACTAACCGTATTACCGTCCTATGGGGAATGTGTAAAAATCGTTGCCTGACGCAAATCGTGGACTTACTACCATCCTAGTTATTGTTGTTGTTATAGTAATGATATTTTAACTTCATGGAGGCAAAAGGAACAACGTAATATTAAAGATACAAAACCATGAAATTAAAATGTAGTAAGGGGTTGTTTGGTTGATTAAGTGTTGAATTATTAAGAGGTCTGAATGGTTAAGTGCTGAATCATTAAGTTGGATCTCTTAATGGTTAGTTTTCTTTTCCCACATTAGTAGGAGAGCCTCATTAAGGTTCACCTAGTTCAATATTTAATGGTTTAGCAACATCTTAAATCTTAATGGTTCAGCCTTAACCATTCCATTCAGAAGCTGAAACAAACGCGCTGAATGCTGAATTATTCAGCGCTGAATAGTTTAGAGACTCATTAAGAGGCTTACCAAACAGCCCCTAAAGCTACGTAGACCATAAGGTCAATTTGTAGGAGGGTTCATCATGACCAAATCTCACCTTTTGTGTTATCCTCTTGAAAAAAATGGCTAACAATTTTGTGTATCTTCAAAGCAACGCACTTCAAGGAAAAACAGTCCATCTATTTTCATTGCTGATATTTTTATTACAGGAAAACCAAATTTATGGAATCTAACATGGATACGTCGATCTTTTGACTTTCACTACATAATATGTTGTACATACATGATTATTGAATATATAATCAATAACAAAATAAAAAATTCAATACTATTATTAAACACCAACATCTATAAGTTATCATTTTCTGGTAAATGAATGCTTGCTTTTACTTTACAAATTGTTTAATAAACAAATAAGGAGTGTTTTTTCATTAAAATTTATTCTTAAACAAGTTAATAATAACTTAGTATTATAAACTTTTAAGATAACATTTACACCAAACTTAATAGAAAATATTTTACGACAAGTAATTACTTCTTTTTTTTTTTTTTTAATTTGTTAAATTACACTGGCAAATAAATAACGATGCCACAACAAACATACCCAATCAACATGTGTCAGGTTACAAACATTTTTTAAATTTAATTTATAAGTAAAATTAATATAAATGAATATCTTTTTCAAATGTAATTTTCTTTCATTTAATTTAATTTATTAAGCAGGAAGAAACATGAATTGATTAATTAAGAAAACATAAACATATTACTAAATGGTAAACAAACAAATCACATTTTTGTTGACAAAAATATACTCCATCCTCCATCCCTCCTTCCTTCCATCTCTGTTTCTGTGTTCTTCAACCTTCAAACCCTTAATTAAATCTCTCCATATCTTCCTCTCTAGATTCCATCTCTTCATTAACTTCACACACTTTTACTTTTTATATACTCACCTCATATTATTATTATTAATACTATTACTATTATTATTAAGTTTAAACTATAATTGGGGATCTAGTTCGTAAACTAAAGTTTGGATTGAAATTCAACAGTTGTTCGTGATCAGATTGGTAGGTGTTGTTACAAACTGAACAAGAGCGAGCGAGATCGATCTGAAATTATTATTATTGTTTTGGTTGGAAGAAATTGGATCACAGTATTGGATCGGGTTGGGAGTGTAACAGCGCCATTAAATGGCGCTGTTTAAACGCTTCTTTTACCGGAAGCCGCCGGATCGTCTCCTTGAGATCTCTGAGAGGGTTTATGGTATGCTATCTTTTTTTTTTTTTTTAATTAACTCCTGTTTGTTATTTAGGCTGCATCATTTCACTAGGCTGTCAATGGTTGGTTCTGTATGTTATTTTAGGTCTGGAAAATCTTTGACAATGTTTTGACTTGAAATTATTGGGAAATTGGTCAAAAAGTTTCAATTTTTAGGATAAGATGATGTTTATACAAGAATGTAGTATCCGATTTTTGGCTATTTGAGGTTTATGATATAAAACAATGGGGATGAAACTTGGGGGACAATCTTATAAGTTGTTTGCTAACGGTACAGTACCTTTATGAAAAAAGTCCATTTATGTTAGTTTCGTTCTAATGAAGAGTGCTGATCAGTGGAATTTAAGTTGCACGATGATATTTGGAGGCGATATTGTAAGAAAGTTTCGGAATTTTGGTATATTAAGTTCAAGAATTTGCTATTTTGTTAGGCTTGATTAATTGTTTGATATGGGAAAGTGTTCAAGTTCAACATGTGTTTTGAGAGACTACATTGCCTTGATCATCTTCTATAGATATGTTTTTTGGTACATTTACTGGTTTAAGATTTAACGTTAACAGTTTTAAAAATCATTTGCAGTTTTTGATTGTTGCTTCTCAACTGAAGTTCTTGAAGAAGATGAGTACAAGGTTTACATGGGTGGCATTGTGGCTGAACTTCAAGACTACTATCCGGATTCGTCTTTCATGGTTTTTAACTTTAGAGAAGGAGACAAAAGGACACAAATTTCGGACATATTATCTCAATATGATATGACAGTAATGGAATACCCTAGACAATATGAAGGATGTCCAATGTTACCGTTGGAAATGATTCATCACTTTCTGAGATCTAGTGAAAGCTGGCTGTCATTAGCAGGTCAACAAAATGTGCTTTTAATGCACTGTGAAAGGGGTGGGTGGCCTGTCCTTGCATTTATGCTTGCAGCTCTTCTTTTATTTAGAAAACAATATAATGGCGAACAAAAGACTCTTGAAATGGTGTATAAACAAGCTCCTAAAGAGCTACTTCAGCTTTTAACACCTTTAAATCCACAACCTTCTCAATTGAGGTATCTTCAATACATTTCCAGAAGAAATTTAAGTTCTGATTGGCCACCGTCAGACACACCATTAGCTTTGGATCGTATCATACTAAATTTCCTCCCTATATTTGGTGAAAAGGGTTGTCGACCTGTAATTCGAATCTATGGTCAAGATTCATCTTCAACAACAGCCAATAGGGGCTCCAAGCTTTTATTTACATCCTCCAAAACCAAAAAACAAGCCCGCTACTATCAACCGGTAAGTTTTTCTACCAAATACTTATGAATTCTAAAGATATTTGCTTTGTTTTTTTGGGGGAGGGGGATTAGAAATTTAGAATCAGGTAATAGGCCTTAATAAAATGGGCTGTAGTAGATGGTGTATAGAATTCGGATGTTTTTAGATGACTAGAATTACGTAGTCAGCTGTAATAAAACAGGCTGGGGTAGAAAGTGTTTGGATGTGCCTTTTCTGTTTCAAGTTGTAACTATTACTTAATTAGATAATCAGCCGTTACGATTTATGTGTCGTGATGAGTTCATATATTGACCAAAATTGTGTTCTTGTGAAAAATGGAAACATGTCTTGCTAGTCTTTAAATGGCAATTACTAATTAGTTAGGTAAGTAGGTAACTTTATTTTTCACTTTGATAATAAGCTGCAGCTGGTATGAAGCTGATTATTTGACCCCTATACAAGCAGAAACAAAATACCTTTATCCAAACTTTTGGGTCTGATTTTTGTGGCTACAAGCATAGTTATAAAAGGCGCTAAGCGCACTCAAGGCGCTAAGCGCACTCAAGGCGCATAGGCCTCGCCTGGGGCCTAGGCGCGAGGCGCAAAAAAGCGAGGGCCTCGGATAAAAAAAGCGAACAAAAAATAAAATAAAGTAAAAATATATTAAATCAAAACTATTTTTCATCTAGTTAGTATCAAACGTTTTAAAATATTGATGTATTAGTGTATAGAAATAGTTTTCCTGTGATAAAAGTAGAAATCAGCTAGAATCTAGCCATAATTTAACGAATTTGGCTGGAAACTCTCCGGAATTTGGAATCCAGCTGAAATCTACGCCTAAACCATCACCTGGAGAATTAAAGCGCAATTTCCTCGACTCAAAGCGCAAATGCATGATATGCATCGCCTCGCCTAAAAAATGGGCCTAGGCGCAAGAGGCGATGGCTTTTAACAACTATGGCTACAAGTCGAAATAACCTGATAATTTGTTTCATAACGCAGATCCAGACGCTCTCTTGTTTAATTTTTAGTCTGTGATTGCAGGAAGAGTGTGAACTAGTGAACGTCGATATTCATCACCGTGTTCAAGGGGATGTGGTTCTTGAATGCATACATTTGGATCATGTTAGGGAGGAAATGATATTTAGAGTAATGTTTCACACAACATTTGTGCGAAGCCGTGTACTGAATTTGAGTCGTGATGACGTTGATGTCATGTGGGATGCACGGGACCAGATACCAAAGAACTTTAAAGCAGAGGTAGTTTTTTGATTCTTTATTATTACTGAAAATGCCCTTATTTTGGAAATACGAGAAGTTGAATGCATAATTTTGTATGTATCAGGTACGTTTTTCGGATGCTGATGCCTTAACATCTATGATCACCACAGAAGAAGAATTTGAAGATGAAAACGGGACAGAAAGTCCTACACATGAAGAGTTTTTTGAGGTAGAAGAGATTTTTAGCAATGTGGTTGAAGTGCAAGATGGTCTTTTACCTAAAGAAGTTAGACTTGGTGTTGAAAATGGTGATATTGTCTTAAAGGAGGAACCAAAACCGGAACCGGAACCGGAACCGGAACCGGAACCGGAACCAGAACCAGAACCCGAACCGGAACCGGAACTGGAACCGGAACCAGAAGTTGATGCATTTGAAGACTATGAATCAGACGAAGGGAACAAAAAACCTGAAACTAAGATTTATCAGAATGATTTGGGGATGTTAATGGTGGTTTGAAGCTCACGGAGGTGGTTGCTAATGAAGATAAGAAGCCAGATGGGATTGGGAAGGAAGCAAAGTTGGTGGGGGTAAAAAGTAAAGAGAAAGAAGAGCTTACAGGGAAGAAATTGAGTAAAAAAAATTCTGTTAATTCAAAGGTTGGTTTGGATGGAAAGCAAAAAGGTAAGCCGGAAGTTGGGGCTACTACAAGAGTTGCAAAACCAAATGTGGTGTCACGGTGGATCCCACCTAATAAAGGGCCTTATACAAATTCGGTACATGTGTCATATCCGCCTACAAGATATAATAGTGCACCTCCAGTGTTAACTGGACTATCAAAGGATGAGAAAAAGTCACTTGAAGGTACTGCTAATAAAGCGGAGAGTACAACTAGGAAACAAACAGCTCAAGTGGTTGACTCTTCAGCTTTGACTTTGTCTCCGTCGTCTGTTAAGCCAGCGGGTTCGTTTGTTAGCATGTTAGAAGAAAAGTCGCCAAAGGTTACCTCACCACTTCCTCCACTGCCATCACCTTCCCGTTCAACTAATAGGGATACTTTTGTACAAGCTACAACCAAGGCACCACCACCGCCACCACCACCACCACCCCCTCCTGTTTCATCCAACATCTACAACATTAATGCAGCTGCTATTCCGCCTCCACCTCCGCCTCCGCCTCCACAACATGGCTTCCAATCTCCCCCGCCCCCACCTCCACCCCCGCCTCCAATGTATGGCTCCCCATCTCCTCCACCTCCACCTCCACCGCCGCCTCCAATGTATGGATCCCCATCTCCTCCACCCCAACCCCCGCCTCCAATGTATGGAGCACCATCTCTCTCAGGACCCCCACCCCCACCACCACCTCCGCCCCCAATGTATGGATCCTCATCTCCACCACCACCACCACCACCGCCTCTGATGTATGGATCCCCATCTCCTCCACCTCCACCCCCACCCCCACCTCAAAGGCATGGTGCCCCTTCTCTTCCTCCTCCACCCCCACCTCCGCCTCCAATGTATGGAGCCTCATCAACTGGTTCTACAACTTCAATGTATAATGCTTCATCTCCACCACCACCACCACCGCCGCCGCCAACATATGGATCCCCATCACTACCTCCACCACCACCGCCGCCGCCAACATATGGATCCCCATCACTACCTCCACCACCACCGCCGCCTCCACCTCTTCCTTCCTCACAAAGTGTCCCTCCTCCTCCACCTTCACCTCCAATGCACGGGGGACCACCTCCACCTCCCCCACCCCCAATCCGTGGGGCACCTCCTCCACCACCACCACCTCCACCCGGAGGCCGTGCACCCGGACCTCCTCCTCCACCACCACCTCCACCTGGAGGCCGTGCCCCGGGACCTCCTCCTCCACCTCCTCCACCCGGAGGTCGTGCGCCCGGACCTCCTCCTCCACCACCTCCACCTGGAGGCCGTGCACCTGGGCCTCCTCCACCACCCCCTCCACCAGGTGGCCGTACACCCGGGCCACCGCCTCCACCACCTCCACCAGGTGGCCGTGCACCTGGGCCTCCTCCTCCGCCACCTCCACCAGGTGGCCGTGCGCCCGGGCCTCCGCCACCACCTCCACCAGGTGGCCGTGCACCCGGACCTCCTCCACCACCTCCACCAGGCGGCCGTGCTGGGCCACCACCTCCCCCTGGACCACCAAGGCCTCCGGGTGCTGGCCCTCCACCACCTCCATCGGGACCTCGTGCACCTGGACCTCCAAGTAACGGGCCTATTCCACCTAGAGGCAGAGGATTTGCACGCCCTACTGGACCAGCTGCAGCACCACGAAGATCTAATTTAAAGCCACTGCACTGGAGCAAAGTTACCCGTGCAGTGCAAGGAAGCTTGTGGGAAGAATTACAAAGACTTGGAGAGCCTCAAATGTATTCCACTTTCTGTGCTCTTAATTTGGTTTTTCATCTCAATGAACAATATTTCATCATTTTTTGTGAGAAAATAAACAACTGCTATCAAAAGCATGTGGGTCGTTACTTTTGCAGACATTTATATGCACATTTTTAGATATATTTCATTCTAAGATGGGTGTACATTATTAAATTGTAGTGCACCACCAGATTTCGATGTGTCAGAACTTGAGACGTTGTTCTCTGCCATAGTTCCAAAGAAAGATACTTCTAAAGGAGGAGGGCGGCGCAAGTCTACCGGGGCAAAACCTGAAAAAGTTCACTTGGTAATACAGTGTTAGTTAATGAATCAAATATCTTATTCTTGAAATTACATTCACTTCATTTAGATAAATGACATTTTTCTAAAGTAGATCTTTTTTCACAATGTACCTTGACGTATTTTCATGTGAATATGCGTCGGGTGTTTGTTGAACAATAATTACACTTATAGAATATTGACGATAAAATTTCATCCAAACATCCTGTAGTTTGTACCTTTTTCATGTTGACCTTACCTTTTTGCTATTACAAACCTGTTAATTAGGTTGATCTGAGGAGGGCTAATAACACAGAAATCATGCTTACAAAGGTCAAGATGCCACTTCCTGACATGATGGTAAGTGTGAACTTCATATTATAAAATAGAATCTGAATGTAATTGCCTTCTTGGTTTTGGGTTTTGATGCTTAGTTCTTCCTAAATTAGTAAAGTGACTGAATAGATTTCTTTTCTACATGCATGCTATAAACTATAAAGGATATGCAAAATATTTTTGTGTAAGAAGATATGGTTAGCTCCTAAGTGTAGCTCATTGTGTTTTACGCACAATTGCAGTGGTTATCAGGCATGCTTCAGGTTTCAGTATGCCCGATCTCTGAAATTAAAATTTCTAATGACTTTTTAATATTAATACATTATTTATTACAGCGTATCTTTTAAACATAAATGGTTTTGTGATAATTGTTTTTTTTTTTTTCTCAAATGTAAGTTCTCATTTGTAATGTAAATATATCTCTGATATGAATTGTTGAGCATGATATTTTATATTACAATAATTTTAAAAAAATGTCTGTCTTTAAGAAAAAAACATAAAGTGACATTTTAAAAATATAAAGTTCTTGATATTAACTTCAATACACACACACACACACGCTCCTTTTGATTAGTGCTAATATTCAAAATTGTATGGGGTTTTATGTGATTACAGCTTCCAAAAAATGATTTTATCTATGCAGTGAAAGTTTGAAAAAAAAGTTTTCATCAGAATTTATCATTATATTGTAAGATGATACTTTAATAAGAAACTAAAGGGGAAAAGACAATAATAATAAAGAAAGAGGGTTGGGTGGTGGAATAAGAAGGGTCCGGAGGCAGTGAGGGGGATGGGTTCATGGGGTTTAATTGGTGTTCGGCGATGAGGGTGGGTGAGCCGATGAGGTTAATAAACCAAAAAATTAATTGGCCAATCTGGATCATGTTCCAACTATTTGTATTTTTTAGGCTTGCGTCAGATAATAATTCATTAATAAGTTGGTAACATCCCCCATCGATCTTGTTGGGGAATCATTTAGATATCAATAGTCGAACCTTTACAGGCTTCATAACAAGTACTTTTTTTAGCAGCCAACTGGAGGATACATAAAAACTATACAAAAGAGGCCCTTAGTAAAGACTTGAACAATGTGATGCTGGTTCCTAGGTTTTAGTGTTATCTAATAATTTGTTCTTTGATATTCTACATTAGTTTTTGTGAAAGATGACATTACTCATGGCAACTAATTAAGTGTTAGATTTAGAACTGCTTGGGTAGTCTAATTTGATTTATAAGGAGAGCTGATTGTGGTTGAAGAAATAGACTTGGCTAAGCACTTAAAGTTTTTTTGGCAATATCAAATAGAAGAAATAAGCACGTCAATGATGCATTAGCAGTTTTACTTTTAGATGAGTCATACACAGGAGGATTTGGCACATTCTTTCTATTTATCATATTTTACTACTTTTGAGTCAAATTTATTCCAGTTGCTAGTTATCCGTGCCTGCAGATAAAAAAGTCTTGCAAAGTTATGGGGTTTTTAAATTTTCATTGTAGCTCTGAGATTAAATATTTATACTGGTTAAAGTTCAGTATTCATACTTTTAGTTGTCATGCCAATGAGTTGAATAAAATCAATTTAATTTGGAAATTGAAATTACAGGCTGCTGCTTTAGCTATGGATGAATCAATTTTGGATGCTGATCAAGTAGAGAATCTTATTAAGTTTTGTCCTACTAAAGAAGAGATGGAACTTCTCAAGGTATCATGCACAACCTTATTTTATTTACCATGCATGGTTTGGGTTGACCTGAGATACTTTTTGTCCTGTTTTTGTATTCTTAAATAAAATTTTAGTGTGTGAAATACAATTAATAAAATCATAGTATTCCAATAATAGTCCGATTTGTTATGCATTGATGGTTCTGTATTGCAACTGTCAGAATTATACAGGTGACAAGGAGATGCTGGGCAAGTGTGAACAGGTTGGTAGCCAAAGCTTGGATTATTGTATATATATTTAATCACAATTGAGATGGCAATTGTTAGCTCTTCTTACATGCTACTTCTTTTTTGTAAATAAAATCTATCTCCCAGTTTTTTTCTAGAGCTCATGAAGGTGCCACGTGTGGAGTCAAAGTTACGGGTGTTTCTGTTCAAAATTCAATTTAATACCCAGGTAAATTTTTATCAAGGCCGGCCACAAGGGGGGCAGGGTGAGCGACGGCCCAGGGCCCGGAATTACACACACACATATTAAAAAAAATCTATATATACTTTGTTAAACTCTTTAACCCATTAACATTTTATTTATTTTAAGCCGATTAAACACTACAACCCATTTTGTTGCCCGCCTACCTACTGTCCTTATGTAATTTATCCTTTATTTTTAATTTAAAATCGGCCCAATAGGGGCCACTTTTATACTAGCCCTGAGCCCAAACTTGTTCGAGGGTTCTCGGGGACGGCTCTCAGTTTTCTACTATATTTTGAGTTATCTAATACCATTATCATGATAATTTCTTTTCATTTATTGTTATTGTTATTGTATTATTATCTCATTTTGACCTTTCTTTCAGCTTTCAGAGTTTAAGAAGAGTTTGAACACTGTAAACTCTGCATGTGATGAGGTACTTTAATATACAAGTTACACTCTTTGTGATCCTTTTTTATTTAATTTACTCTATACAGTCCTATTTCTGGTATCAGGTCCGAACTTCTGTTAAATTGAAGGAAATCATGAAAAGAATTTTGTATTTAGGAAATACATTAAATCAGGGAACTGCTAGAGGTAAGAACATCAATATTGAATACTTCATGTATAAAACGTATCCAAATCGTTAATAACTGACTTCATTTTACGTATGTTTCACATTTGTTTCTATACAATTTGCAGGTTCAGCAGTTGGTTTCAAGTTGGACAGCCTACTGAAACTCACTGATACACGAGCTTCTAACGGCAAGATGACTTTAATGCATTATCTCTGCAAGGTACAAGTTGCTGATGCATAAGTACTGCCATTAATTCAGCTTTAATTTCTTAAAAGTTTATCATATATATCATCATTTTACAGGTTCTTGCCTCTAAGTCACCAGCCCTTTTAGATTTTCATGTGGATCTTGTTAGTCTCGAGTCTGCAACTAAGGTTCACCTTCACTTATCTTCTTGAAACATAATCACTGTTCGTTGTTGGTAAAGAAAATGATGCAATAAAAGACTTAAATTGCAGATACAATTGAAGTCTTTAGCAGAAGAAATGCAAGCCATTTTGAAGGGCCTTGAAAAGGTTAAACAAGAACTCGCTGCATCTGCAAATGATGGCCCTGTATCTGAAGTTTTCCATAAGGTAAATAATTCCTCTCACAATTTCTTCAAGAAACATCGCCTTTACATGACAAGTTACCAGTAAATTTTGACAGTTTTTTTTTCTTAATTTTACATTCTGCCTATTAATTCTCGTTCTTCAACTGTTTTAAGACATTAAATGAGTTCGTCGGCTTTGCTGAGTCAGAAGTGATATCTGTAAACAATTTGTATAATGTGGCGGTACGAATCCTTCTAATTAATCTTCCAATTCGACATATTTCAAATGCACCATCTACCCTTTTGTGTTATTCTGTAATTTACTTCGTGTTAATTAATTACAGGGTAGAAATGCTGATGCACTAGCCCTATATTTTGGTGAAGATCCTGCTCGTTGTCCTTTCGAACAAGGTTGATATATAAACTATAAAGCGTTTGATTTACTTTATTTATGTAAAAATTAAAAAAGATGACACATGGCTATTATTTATGTTTTGCAGTTACTCAGACCCTTTTAAACTTTGTGAAGCTTTTTCGAAAAGCACATGAAGAAAACTATAAACAGGCTGAATTAGAAAAAAAGAAAGCTCAAAAAGAGGTTGAAATGGAGAAAGCAAAGGGCGTTAATTTAACAAACAAGGGCGGAAAATAAGCTGGGGGATTTATTCTTCATACGATCTGGTCGGGTCGGGTCGGGTCGGGTCGGGTCAGGTCAACGCATGCTCAATGCTAGCCACAGCCACAAGTGAAGTGAACCGTGCGACTGCATGCACAAAACCTAAAACGCAAACAGCTCTGTTCTGTTGTAAATACATACACAGGGCAGGCTGCAGATGTTCCCAGGGAGATATGAAACTGATGTGACCATAAATCCTTTGCTCGGTTGACCACATCAATGGCGATTTGACCTTTGAAATAACTAAGGTCCAGCCAAAGAAGTTGGAACCAGTAACAATGTAGAGTACAGTGATTAACCATGTATATATATTTCTAACCACATACAAATACTAACATTGATATTTGATTTAGAATAGAAACTGACCATGAAATTTGTTGTATATAAAAGTAGGTTGACTATAGATAGGCTCCTGTTGATGTAATGTTGTAACAAGAGTGAGGGAAGGTGCACATTTAGATTCATTTTATTATTGATTATCAAATGGAAAAATTGCTAAAAGTAGTTTGTGTTCATGTATTCTTTTGTGGTTTATGTTGCATTTTTTTGGGTGGTCTTAAATTTCTAATGGTATGTGTTTTGTGTTATATGGTGTTGGTCTTTTTGTTAATTAAGTTGCACATATGACATATGGTACATGAATTTACAGGTGGTTTTAAACTGTTAAATACATTTTAACTGTAATTGTCTGATGGATAAAATGGTCATTTTAAGAGCTAGCAGCTTCTAGAGGTGTACAAAAAACCCTCTTTTAACCAGAACAAAAAGCGAAACCGGTTTTTTCCAACAGGTTTTACAACCGACCCAGTCCATCGATTATTAACCAGTTTGTATATTCGCCTAATAGATCAGGTTCGAAATCGGTTTTTAAAAAAACTGGTTTAAAAATTATTTTTTTTAAAAACTTAGATTTATAACTGGTTTTTTATTGATCGGTTAATTACTGTTATATAAAACCAGTTTCTGAACGTTGGGAATGGGCTGGAACGGTCATAGGTCATATGACCGTTAGAACATAAATATAGCCGTTTTTTTTGGGATTTTTTTGACCCATTTTTGCATATTTGCTTCCTATAAATACTACATGGATGTTTTAGGTTGATTACACAAGTGTAAAACACTCTCTCTAAAATCTCAAAAAACACTTACTAACTTCGTAAAAAAAAAAAAAAAATAATTTTTTTTCTCAAAAGTCCCAAATGGTTTCCGCTTCGGTTAACATTGGTGCTTCAAGTAGCGATGTGGTGGTTCGGTCATTCTTACGAAGCAAAATCGAGAAGTTTGGCAACACTATCATATGTGTGAAATGGCTTCGGGTGAAAAAAAAAGGCTCGTTGCAAATATTGTCATGGGTTTTGCTCGAAAGATGCAAACACTTCTTTAAAAACGCACATCACAAAGCCATTTTGCAAGGTTTTGAAATCACAGCATTCGAGGTGTTAATCTTACTAGCGATCCGTGGTCGACACCTCATGGTGTACCCTACTCGTACATTTGTGTAACCGCCCATTGGATTCAACTCGGTTCGTGGCAAAATGATGAAACGTACAATTGCGTTTCAATTATTCAATTATCCTCGCAGGTGAAAATATATATAAGGTTGTTGACAACGTTATTAAATTTATAAATTGGACAATTTATTTTTTTTCAATATTTTTTTGGTAACGCCTCCAACAACAAAGTTGCAATAACACAACTAAAATTAAAAGATCAACCTATTTGTGACGGTGTTTTTTTTCATGGTCGAGGTGTTGCACACATCATAAATTTGGACGTTTAAAAACGATTAATCACAAAAAGAGGGTTTTAGATGAATGTTACATGATATTTTTAATATTTCTACTTGACAAGTTTTAGGATGTAAGGTTGCCTCTAAAACATATAATGAAATAAACCAATGTCTTTTGAATATATGGGAAGAAATTGTGAAAGGATGCATCAAGTACTATTATTAGTGTTGTAATCATTTTACTTGGCCAAAAAAGTTATGACAAGAGAAAAAAAAACACTTTTTGGTTATATGGATTTTAGGACTAGTAACGTAGAAAATCAAACATCTTGATTTTAACACGCAATGAAAAAGACTTGCAACTATCAAACACGTTGTGGTTACCTTGCATGTTTAATCGCTTTAAATTAAAATATGACTTCGTTAGTAGAGTCTTGTACACCTTAAATTCCTTCCATTTTCTAAGTCATTTAAATAAATAACCTAAAATCTTAACTTTTCATATTATCAAAATTGTAATCATCATTCATGGTTTTCGTTACCCGGACGTAATCTAAACTTTGCTTTTGCATTTAAGGTTTACTCATTTTTGGGGATCCTTGATAGGGGGTGTAAACGAGTCTGTTTGATATTGGCTCACAAAAAGCTCAAAACAAGCCAAGCTTAAACAAGTTCAAGCTTAAACTCGAGATTACAATGGAACTCATTTAGAAAAGGAACTTGAGCCCTAACTTCATTTGCCGAGTTTGACAAAAAACCAGAGCCTGTCATTTATAATAATGTTATAATTCTTATTTTTTTTTCTAATAAACATAATTGCATGATAAATATATGTATATACAAGATTATGATATAATAACATACTAGTATGTATCATTTTATATGTATAAACCTATAATTACAATAATAAAGTATTGAAAAGTTTAATGAATAATAACGATTTGAGCTCGAGCATGACAGATTATTTAGCACAACAAGCTCAAGATTTGGACATAGAACTTGAAACAAACCAAACTTGAGCTCGAACTCTTTTAAATTAAATGAATCGAACTCACCCTATTTGCGGGCCCAGAGGCAATGCTCTGGATGGGTCCAAGGGCCTAAGCCCATTGGTAGTGTAGTTGATTGGTTCCTTACAGGGAACGAAGCATTAGTAGTGACTGTTCATCAGTGGTAACTTATGTTGGTGTTAATAACTACGCTCAACTTATGACATCTATAGCAAGGGCGATCAGTAGTAATTTAGGCTATCAGCACTGACTACTATTAGTAGTAAGTAGGGGTGTTCAACAAATCAAATAACAAATTTTCAAATTAATCGAACTGAAGTTTTTGAATTTTATTTTTACCTTATTTCATATTCAATTAAGATTTGATTAATTCGTTTTGATTCATATTTGAAACTCGAATTTGAACCGAATATGAATAAATTCAATGAATATGGATAAATTTGATTTAATCGAAATTCAAAATTCACCCTAAACAAAAAATTATTTTACCTTTAATCTTAAAACTACTACAAACTAATTATTTTTAACATAAAAAATACTAATATATAAAATTAATAAACTATCAATATGTCAGAAGACGAAAAATTAGAGGTTAGGCTGGTTATCGGTAGTGATGTAGTTAGGTTACAATTTAGAATAAGTAGTGGGCATTTGGGCTTGGTAGTGTTATTAATAATGGATTATAACGCGCTCAAGCTACCCGACTCATCTACTCGCTATCCTTGCGGCAGTGTACCCTCATTACTCGATTGAACTCATATCTACCCGGGGTGTTCGAGTAGGGCGCCCCCTCCACCATAATATATAATCTTGTTTTGTTGCGATTGTTAACCTTTGAGTTCATGCTAGTATTGTAGCCACACACACATAGCGGACTTTAGCCCGAGGTTTATATTCATATTACTAAAGTGCCTTCAGCTTCTTTTTTTTAAGGAGAATTAGAATTGAATAATCCTAACTTTATCGGGTTGGAAGACAATAATCCCAGCTTGATAATTGTAATCTAGCAGGTCTAACTTGTGTTGGTTTTTGTTACACTGGACCGAAACTAACTGGGTTTAACCTAGATAGTTTTCTGCCTACTTAGCATGTTGTTTTTATGAATTTTATGCATTCTATTGACCCATTTGCACTTTATGGCATGTCACGTAGGCAGAACACTAACTGGGTTAAACACAGTTAGTTTTGGTCCAGTGAAATAAAAACCAATACAAGTTGGGTCTGTTTGATTCCAGATTTCAAGTTGGGATTGTTGTCTTCCAACCCGATAAAGTTGGGATTATTTAATTCCAATTCCCCCTTTTTAACGGTTAAACCATTTACTCCATGCCCATTGTAGGGTTAGAACCTTAGGAAAGTAGGAATGACTAGTTTTACTATATACCTTTGGTGTATATTACATTTCTTATGTATACTAAATGTTTGATGTTTTGTGGTTTGTGTAATTTCAGAATTTATGTTTCTCCTTTTAGTAGTTTTTTTTTTTGGTTGAATTAGGTATCTTGTCAACTTCTAAAAGGGTCATTAGCAGGCCATTATAATACACCCATTTTTATTTACTGGTTTTTAAGAATTAAGATGGCTACTTATTATCCAACTTCAAGTGATTCAATACTTCTAACGACCCTAACCTATCATCTTTTGTCACCTCCAATTAGCATGCCTAAATTGTTCTTAAATTTTTTGAAATATATATCATAGGTAACCATCTTTAGTTACTGATTTTGTTCGCTTGTTATTCGATTATTGTGTTTATTAACCATTCATGCTACTCATACACACATAATGGACTTAAGGTCCGCGGTTTAAATTCATACTACTCATGTGATTTATGATGCACACCAAATATTAAATGTTTGATGTTAATTATATCTATCATGTAATTTTCAGAATTTATTTTTCTTCCTTTTATAATTTGTATATTTCTTGTTGAATTAGGTATCACGTCATAAGCTATTAAAAGGACCATTAGCTAGCCTTTATGCACCCGTTTATTAGTTATAGTTATTAGTTGCTAGTTATTGAATTAAGGGGGATACTTGTTATCCGACTTCAAGCAATCATATGTTTCCGAATTCCTATATTTGTAGCGATACAGGGTTCAATTGATCAAACTTGAAACCTTGTACCTTTTGCCTGCCTCTTTTTTTTGGCAATTTTTGGTTGGTTTCATTATGTATTAGCTACACATCAATATTTACATAGCTTTATCCATGAAATCACTTATTAGGATCTTGAATTTGAATAATGCTAGGCTTTGAGTCTCAAAAATAGTTTTGACTCGAATAGAAAATTATGTAAATAGGTTGATATGTATTCAGATAAAGAATGTTAGTGACAATCTTAAAAACAAATTATGGATCCGCCACCATGTGAACTTAGTTTGTGGAATGTAGAAATTGGAAACAATACTCCTAACTTGTTCATATGTGTTGATCAAAAACTTCTCCTATAATATTGCTAGCGTTGAATTTCTTTTTCATTTTCAATAAGTATTCACAATTCGGAGAAAAAAACACTAGCAAAAAAGGATTCGCTACACCCCCACAAAGCATTGTAGCGAGTACATAGATCTTAGTCAAACTCTTATCTTGTATCATCGATTTCATTTGAAATTGATACTAAACATCAAAACGATATGTCGTGGAAGGAACCCACACGGCTAAACCACTCTTCAGTTCGTCCTCATTATTTTTTCCAGATTCTAGCTCGGATCGAAAACCAAACACTATAATTTATTAGTGTCCCACGACTATTTTAAGCAAAATAAATTGTGTAAACCATAGAGAAAATATATGAGATGAATTATGATACGCATCTAAGTTTTGTTATTTGATAATATTAACTATTCAATAAAAATGAAAATAAAATAAAATTTGTGGTTGTTTATTTATATTTAAAATTTTAGTAAAATATGAACAATAGTCATAACTACTTTTTACACGAATTAATATAGAATAAACATAAAAATAATGGGGTAAACATGGTTTTTGGATAGTGACCTAATTATTAGTGCTTGTTTCCTAAGTTATACCCAACTTCCTAACCCACATCATTAGTCAACTGTTGACTGTACACACGAACCCTATTTTGATGTTTGAACCGACCGGTGCAAACCAATTTTTAAACTATTAAGTTACTATTTTTTTTTTCATCTAGGCTTTCAGAAAAAAAAATTTAAAACAATCTTTAATTACATGTGGTCCAGATAAAAAAAAAAAAAAATCTTCGACTACAAACAAAAACATGGGAAAGCTACGGAATTCAAAACAACGATGGTATAGAAGTGTAGTTCAGAAGGATGTTTTCACCATTGAATTAAAACGAATCAAATAAAAACTAAAAAGCCAATAAATCTTGTCACATTGTTCAATTTTTGTCTAGTACAAAGTTATATCTCTTGATCTTATAAACATCAAAAGGAAATGATTAATAACCTTCCTTGGACATCTTTAAACCGAACTTAATATAACATGTAATTCGATACGCCTAACCTATCCGCTTTTGTGACACATACCTAGATTGTTCTTAAACTTATTGAAATACATATCATACGTACCCAAAAACACATGTGTTACACGAGTACAACGATATAGGTGAATTCTTTCGAACATTATAATACCTGAATTCGACGAAGTGTACATTGTTTTATACTCAAGTTTATGAACTATTTACCAACATGAATTAAATCCAGAGGATAGTTTATCAACTCAATCTCGCCCTGTGATTCAAAAAAAAAAAAAAAAAAAAAAAAAGAAAAAAAAAAACTGATAATAATAATAATTCAAAAAAGATCTTTTGCTAAACACTTTACCAATGCAACCTCTTCTTCTTTAATCCTGCCTGTTTCTTCATCAGTAGTATTCCTATTCCGATCATAAGCTATTTTACAGCTCTTGAAAAACACACAACCAATTATAGCGTCAATTATTATAATAATAGAGTACAAATAAGCAATGAATAACCCTTCTAGCACCATTGTTGAACTGGGCTGACTCATCCCGGAATCGGAATAAGCCTTGATCACTCGGAACTGGAAAAGGAATTCAATTCCAGCCAACCCCATGTTCACGGGAATCGCTAACGCTAGAGCGATTGACGTTCTTCCTCTGATCATCACACAAGCTTTGAGAATGGAAATAAACCCACCACTCAATTCCATTCCAGAGAGGATTAAAGCAAGATTGCATGTGATCAATGCATTTGTTATAACGATGGAATACACGATTCCACCGGCGAATGTGAAGAACAGAGAGGGGATGTGAAGGTTTTCCAAGCAGTTGAAAGCTATGAAAAGGACCCAAAAGCATGTAGCATTGGCTGAGATGATTATTAAAGTGTTCCAAATTTGTGTTTGGAAGATGGAATTGAAGATTCCGGTGAACGATGGAATTGGATGGTGGTGAGTGATAAAGGATTGGATTACTAATCCTTTTGCTATTAAAAGAAATGAGAGGGAAAAGGGTAGGACTAGAATTGATGAAGATATGGTTTGGGAGAGTTTGAGATTGAGAATTGAGAAGAATCCGATTCCTGAGGGAATCCGGCTGCATCGAAGAGGGACCGGAGGCGGGAATGGACGGAAAGGGAATCAGGGAGGAGAGAGGAAGAGATGAGGATGGAAATGGAGAATGGGAGAGCTAAAATGGCGGCAAAAGTGAAGTAATTGTAGTGTTGGAGGAAAGTGTGGATTGATTTTCTGATGATTTGGATGGTGGATTCCATCGGAATTGGAATTGGTGATTCCGGAGAAGAAGGGTGTGAGAGGGTGGGATTGATATGGAGGGATATTATTTGATGCATTTAGATGAATGGATGGGTCACCAACTAAAAGCTAACTAACGTTATACATGGAGTTGGTTTTGCTTAATTTTATCATGAAAAAAGAAGTATAAAAAATATGTTATACGAAATAGAATCTAAATTACCTTATTATATAATAAGATATGATATGATACAATGAAATTGGAAAACTTGTAATATGATATTATGTTGATGTGTGATGTGATACAATGAAATTGGAAAATTTATAATGTATGATATTATGTTATTGTGTGATGAACAAAAACATTACTTGCAAGTTGCAAGGATTTTAAATAATTATTATGAAATTATTGATAAAAACAAAAAAAAAGAGTATTATATATATTTTAAATTATAAGACAAAAGGTTGAAATGTGGGTTGCTTGGTGATGCAAAGAAGAGGTTGGTTGATGTGGGGCTTTAGCTATAGGTTTGGGTGGCGTAGATTGGACTCATATTAGGGGTTGCTCCTTTCCATCATTTCATTTAAAAAGTAGCTAAACATCATATTTTTTGTACTGGAAGTTTGAAACAATGAAAGGTAGAGAAATTTTAAAATTGTTTAGGTTGTAAAAGTACGTGAAGTTGGTTTTAATATTGTGTGAAGTTCTTTCTTTTTAATATGAGCTAAATCAAGATATTGTATATAGAGTTATCATCGTGAACATTTTTGGATCCTAACATGTATCTTATGCTTGACATGGAATATTTTTCTGCGATTGATAGAGAATGAACTTCGAAACAACATTCGCAAAAGATTTTGTTATTGCACCACACTATACAAATTATTTCGCTATGTTATATACGTCAGAACAAAAAGTAGTAAGGTATACTATTTTTTCATAGCCTATCCAGTTAAATCCATTTGAATACGCCAATTACGAGTTAGACTGGTTGAATAAGCTAACGGGATAGGGTTTCAATATGTTTTTTTTTTCAAATCTCAAAGTTAGTCATTTACTACAAGTCTGAAATTTAAACCGATAAGATGACTGTTTCGATGTCCAGTTGACTGAAAAAACAAAGTATTTGTTAATCATACAAGTTCAAACTTTTTAATTAAGAGATGATGCATAACTCTTGGCCAAGTGGCATACCACGTATAGATAGCTATTTGACGAAAGGGAAAAGTTGTTTTTGTTGCTCAACTACTATGTAAACCTTTGTACAGATTAGAAAATGAAGTAATAATATTCAGTCATTTTACTTCATGCTTTATGTTTATTTCTCAAAGTTGAATATATATTGTTTACCGATTACGTATTATATTATTAAATTTAGGCTATCCGTAAACCGTAATTACATTAAAATGACCGGAAGCCCAATATCATGATCGATTATATTTACACATAGTTGTTAGAACTAGGCTAGATGTGCCTATTGGCTATAGCTGTATACGGCTATAGCCCCTAATGGGACTAGGCCTGGCCCAACATCTCTCCAACCAAACCCAAGTACCCAACTATCCCTATTGGGCTTGAAATGCACAAATCAGGTTTCATAGAACCGGAACCGGGTAAAAACCAGATCCGGGTTTGGTCAACAAAGTCATTAACCGGGTAGTCTAGTCCGGTTTCTTATGCTAAATATGGACCTGAAACATATCTGTACCTACAGGTCCGGTAGGTAGGTACTGGTTCTGGGTTTGGTCCGGAACCGGGTTTTTGTGTGTACCTCAATGATACAAAACACTACCAACACATTAACAAAAGATGTGCAAGATTTACAAAAGAATTCGTATTTGGTAAGCTGCACATTGGTTGCTGAGAATGACAAGATTATCTTGTTTGATATTATGTGCCTAAGCTAGCCCACTAGCTGTATGGCCCAAAGCAAGAACCTAGGGCCCCAATATTTTGTTTCTTAAAAGAAACTTATATATGTGTCTTGGGCTGCCCACATCTAATGTTTCTTACACCTTGCTAACCAGTGAACTTATTATATAAGATTCAAAAGTTTGTGAGTGAGAGTCTTGCAACCTTTTTAATTAACCTCTAGATAAACAACACCACCAGTTAACGTTCTTGCAGTAGAGGAACCCCAAAACTACTAACTGCACATTCATATGTACCTTTTAATTTATATTATATGGAGATATTTAGTCTTCACAGTTGATTTGTAGTTATTGCCCGGGTAAAGGATGAAGGTTTTAAAAAGTTTTCTTTTAAGGGCCCTGACTTTTTAGTTCGCTTAGGGCCTTCAAAAACGTTGGGCTGCCTCTCTTTCAGTGAGTTAAAAATAATAACTTACTATCTAATTATGAAACTTTATTTATCAGCAACACACTCATTTTTAAGGCTAAGAAAGTAAACAAATTTGTTCTGAAGACCTATAAGGTTTGATAAAAAACCTTGATTATAAGGGCCGTGACATTATTTACCTCCGCAAAATTATGCTCCATCAATGCAACATTTCCCATATGATGACTATGCGTTGTGGTCCAAGTGAGCACCCGGGGTTAGCCTCTTATATTGCGCCAACTGGACGTTGAGGTGGCACCGGATAAAGGAAGTTGCTCGCTCACTTGACCATGTTGTGGTCCAAGTGAGCTAGCAGCCGTGAGCACGTGAGTTAGTCTCTCAAAAGAGTTGTTGCTCTCCTCGCCCTCCCACGCTGGCAGCCGTGAGCTTGGTCACCCCACCTCCCTCGCGCCTCCTCTCGCGTGGTGTTCGTGAGCCACGTGGCTCGTGAACTCCTCTCACGCCGGCTACTCACTTGCCACAATGTGTAGTATTAAACAATTCCAGGGACATTGTTAAAGACTCTCCCCCTTCATTTCCGCTGCTTATGCCCTAAGGCTATTAGTTTCATTAAGATTAAAGTTGTGCCATTCTAAAAAAAGGGGATTGGTAAAAAAAAAAAAAGCGACACTCGGAGATTACTTTTTTTGCCGGCTAACTTACACGCTCCTTTAATTCTATTCCTAATCTACACCTTTATCCACATTGGAACTTCAACCTCATGGGGAGAGACACATTTCTATGCACCTTGGTACCGCAAGGCGCTAACCTAGAAGACTAGAAGCCCTATGTGTTTGAAAGTTGCAGGGTGTTGAGTACAAATACATGAATTTAGAGGGGTGAGAATAGCAATTGAGAATGACAGCCGTTACCTGTTGGAAACGCATACAGACAACAAACACAAACACTTCAGTTAAGACAAGTTTACATTTTGATTGCAGTCTAGAATCTGGATAGCTTTCTAGAATATATGGATTATCAATAAAAACAAGAGAATGAATAATTTTTTTTAATACTTTTGCTCATATGATCATATCAACTTACCCCTTTTTATTGATTTTGGTTTATAATATTATCATCCATCAAAACACCCATTTTAAACGTTAAAGCAATGATCAGCTATTTACTTAACATACCAATTAATCACATACTCACCATGTTCTTTTTTTTTGTGGTTTTAACTATCATGACATGGGACGGATCTAGGCATTCACGACGTGACACTAGTAACTTTTTTATATGTTTTATATATCTAAAATCCTGTTATTGTACATTTTCAGACAATGATGCAGTATGCAAAAAAACGAAAAGAGAAGCGGAAACCTTATGGTCGTTTCAGGCTTTTAACATGAGTTAAATCATGACATTATTTATGTGATTATCATATCATGACGTGCATATCTTGACCATAAAATGTACATGATTATTAGATACGTTGAATAAAAAACGGATTGGATGGGATCAGATCTAGATCTTGTAATTATGAAAGAGATTCCTGTACTTAGATCACGATTTGAATCGAATTCTCAGATCAGTAGCAGACCCACATGGAGAGAGGTGAGAAACTGAAGAGCATCAACCCTTCATTAAACCTTGTCTACCAGCTGTTCGTTCGTTTTAATGTAACCAAAGACAACATAGTACATTATCCAGTTGTTTCATCACAGTTTCGAAAGCTGGCATGATTTCAGGATTTGAATCTACTTTATATCACAATCAATATCTAAGGAACCAACACACTTAGTTGCATATGATTTAAAAGTTGATGATTGGATTACTCCCAACTATTGAAGATTTCATATTAAGTTCTAACAAAAGAATTCTACATTGCTTTGAACCAAATCAAATACAGTGGTAATAAATCAAACTATAACTTGTTTAAAACTTAAAAAAAAAAAGAACCATAAAGATTAGGACCTCTTGACAATGATGACGCCTCAGTTGCTAGTCGCTTGGGCCGAATGCCTAATATCAAACTGATCTACATACTGCAAAGGAGTTGCAGTCTCATTTCTGATCCTTTTAATTTTCGGACTCAAAAGTCCCCTGTGCCTGAACCCATACAACTTCAACACTTGATTATCAGCAAAGTTAAACGCGCGTTCCATGCTACTCAAACACCTTTGAACCGGATAATCCCCATAGCTTCCACACGGCTTGCAGCCCACAAAATGTGTCACAAACGGCCACCTTTCATCACCCAAACCCGGATGGTACTTCTCCATCATTTCTTCATACCGATCCACCAAACCCGCCCAATACCCATGAAGAAAATAAGAATTTTCCACAAAAACCTTACTCATCCACTCACTTTTCGTAATCAACAAATATATCAAAGCTGACTGATCATCCGCTTCAAACGCAGGCCTTCCTTTCAAATTAGCCGTCAAAATCTTCCCCGCCTCTTCACGAACAGGCCCTCTCGGTCCCATTGGCGCCCAATCGTCTAACAAATCCAACGACCACTGACAGTTCCTAAACAAAAAGCTACCCGTATTCAACGCAATCCAAGACTTCTGATTAAACAACAAATCCGGATACCCATGAATAACCATGTTATGATCCTTATACTTCGACAACGGAAGCTCAAACACCATATCAGTAAACAATGCATCACTATCCATCCACCAAATCCATTCAACCTCCGGATGCGACAACATCAACCTCCGAATCAACGGCAATTTCGCCCAATACCCGGATAACTCCTTATCCAAATGAGCCATATTATACACAATCTCAATCCCATGAATCCTACAGTAATCAATCTTGTTCTTAATACTTTTCAACAAATAATGATCACCAATAGCATTATCACAAGGGTTTTGGTGGTGATCCAGTAACAAGCAATATTCTATCTTTACCATTAACAATATTAGGAAAATCTTTATTATTATTAAGCCAAACACTCCTTTCCTCATCCCAATTACTAATCTTTACACCCAAAGTATAAGTATCATTAACACTTATTGTAAACTGGTTCTCACCATCTTCCGGGTCATCCGGATCCTTATCGGATCGGATCTCATCTAGGATCCGGTTAGTCTCTTCAATCATAGCTTGGTTCTCCAACTCTTCATTAGAAGAAACAGAGCCAAACCCAATAGTGCCACGTAAGACAAGAATGGTGACCAAACCACATAATATTGTGATCTTGATGTTGTTGAGGGTTTTGTGGATCTGACGTTTGCCACGTAGGAGGGAACGGCGGGAGCCGCCGTTGGCGGCGGCGGCGGTGGTGGGGAGAGTGGTAGAGCCTCTCTTTTGAGCTCCTTCTTGACCCATTTTATAAAAAGATTGGATCTTTATGGGTTTAGTGAAAAACCCAATGTTATTGAGATAAGGGTTTGGTGATTTGGTTTAAAAAGATTGGATGTTGATGGGTTTTGGGTAAGACCCAAGAATGTTGAAATAGGGTTTTGGTGATTGGGTGAAGAACTGAAGATTGGATCAAGAAATTGGAGATTATAAATAATAATAATAAGTTAGGACGTGGGAGAGAGTAAGAGAGCAGCAACTGAGGGAGTGTGGTAGATATAGATACAGGTGTGTGTGATTAGTAGGTAGGAATAGAATTGAGGACAAATTAGTGAAGGGAATTTTATAAAAATTGCAGCTTTTTAGGGGGTGGATTGATTTGGTTTGCTACGATAAACGCGTAAAAGTATCATGATTTGAAGCTTCTTGTTTAATCTAATTGGTGTTTCACTATGACAGTTGTCAGTTTCAAGGATCCATTGTCACACCAAATAAAATAAACTAGTTAATCTAATTTTTTTTTAATAAGACTACTTTTTTTTTTGTTTAAGACAATATTTTTGATCAGCTTGGATGACTTAAACCTAAGACGTACGTCTAAATCTAGGTGTTTTAAAAGCTTTGTCTACCATTCTCATTGGTAGGGCCACAACCGTTAAAGACCCTCACTTTTTTATTCACTGATCTATTAGCAATTCATCATCCTCAAGAGCAACACCCTTACCTGATGCCTCAAGCCACTCCTACACTGTTACCCTCTACCCGCGTACTCGCATGGTGCCCCTAACACCGTTAGTTTATTAAAATTTATACATTTTATCTATTGTGGGTTTTGAATTTTCGACCTTATAGGCGGCAATGACACATTTTCAGCACACCTTTATATTCCTGGTCTACAAACTCTTTTGTGACTAGCTTACATATCTATTGCTTATCTTATTATTTTTTGTTTGATTCAACCAGTTTGGTTGTTCTTATAATTCTTAACGTTATCTAATCACTATTCCTCATTATAGTGTACAGCACACTTGACACATGACTAAACCAAATATTGTAATAATAACAACATGACAAGTTTAAAGTTGGACCCTAACAACAATGTGTGTGCACCCACAAACATATTATTACTTACAATAGCAATAATTGATCAAATTATATCCTTTTTTATTGGCTTTTAACCTTGGCAAAAGACAATACAAGGGTGTGGTCCTCACCTCTCCCCCTACTCCTCATCTAGCATATAGCAATGTTTATAATTCTAATATTAAATATAAGTTAAGCATTTCTTATAGCTCTAGATATTAAGCATGGAGATTGAAACCCTGGCTATTAGAATTCATTATTGAGGTGACACATAGAGAATTGAAAACGAAAGTACAAGCATTGTTAACATCCCTGATAAATGCACATAAAATTCAATATAAATGACAACTAAATTAGAATTCTGCACATCAACAGTGTGATATAAATGATAAAACCTTCAACTGTCAGCTAATGATCAACTGGTATAAATGATCAACTTCTTGGCGAGTAAACGGATCCCTGCGTTTTGTTGATAATTGTATGGATCTAAAGAGAAGTAAGCATCCACCAAGGAACCTTCACGTAACAACGAACCAAGTTCCGTCACACTGGAAACAAGCTGTTGTGTGCATGGGATTGATGATGAATTCTTGTAGTAAATCTCAGTAATCCATCTGGTAGTATCTTCTGCCGCAGTGGGTATGCTGTACAAATCACATATTAGAAAGTAAGTGTTCGACCAAAGATAGTCAACATTAACACTTGGGAAAATCACTAAAATAGCCTATCTCGGTCAATGAGTTTGACACAATAGCCTTTATACTTTCTGTATAAACTATATGTTCGACTTTTTTCAATTAAGAATTTGTTTTCAACCAAGCAGAAGCTTCCATGTGGCATCTACTTCACCAACGAGATTTGCCTCGAGACTGCAACTTGGTGGGGCCCTGGCGCAGCAGCATGGATCTGTTGCGCCAATTTCAAAGAAGTGGACATTGCTTCGCCAAGTGGATTGAAATTTTTTTAACGTCAAGGCTATTTTGGCAAACCAACGTTGAAGATGGTCATTTTGGCGATTTTCCATAACAAATTAGCATGTTTTACTCAAAATAAAAATTTTAACTTACTTCAATCTAATGGTGTTGTTAAAACCAGTTTTCCTTACAATAGGTCTCCACTGAGTGTTTCCACCGGAATCAACTCTTTTAGCAATATCGTCACATGCATCAAGTATGTTACAGAGTTTTGGAGAACCTACATCGACTACAAAACTTAGGCGTGGATTTCCAGCATGATCAACATACTGTGTGCTTAATTCAAACCGTATTCTCATGCCATTACAGTGAATCTGCATAGGGATATCTCTGTGAAGTATTTGTATCCTGTGCGGCCCATTAACAAAGGGAGCAACCATTACAGTTATCGAAGCCAATGAAACTAAATCAGGGTCGATGAATTCATTGTGGCTGCTGAAAGCGTTAGATACAGTAGTGGTGGATGATTCTTCCACCATAGCTTCATTTGACTGAAGTGTTTCAGTCTCCATTCTGTCTACAGATGGACCCATGTGAATCGGGCTGGTTTGAGTGTTGATAGTTTCAACTTGGTTTGGTAGATTTGCAGGAACCGTATGGGTAGCAGTAGCGGAGAATGGGCTTATGTTTGGGCGTGTTACCTCTAGAGTTAACTTTCGGTTACAACTATTGATGGTACTAGCATTCAAGGAAGCCCCATTGTTATCGGTATCTTGTTGGCTTGATTCCTGCAGGTAGCAGTATATTATGGTTGAAATATTTTTGAGGTGTCAATCTTGATTCATTTTTTTATGAATGGGCCAATTTTTGGCCAACTGATGAAAGTCTCTTTTTATGCATAAAAGCTTGCAAATCATTTTATATAAAAAAAGTGTTCTATTGAATTTCTTACAGGAATTGGTTTTATAACAACATCATATTTGGAATAAGTGTTTATGTTCAACCCAGCACGTTAGACGCGATGCTAAGATAACAAAGCTCAATACTTCAAGAATAAAAAAGGAATGGTTTTATGAGAAATTACCAGGAAGAGAACTGATGCACAAAGCTTGACAACCTCAAAATTCATTCGAACGTCATCTAAACTCCTGTAAGTAATTATTGAAGAAACAGAGGTCACTCTTAAATATCTGTTTCCGTATAAAAATGTACAAATTTGGATCTTTATTATGTACGTAATGCAAATGTTACCTATGACTTTGCTGTCCAAGCCCAAAATGTCTAGCTAGACTGGCCATCTGAATATATACAATTCATTAACATAGGTTATTACAAAGCCATTAAAGAATGCACAGATCCGAAATGTGAATAAAATAAAATCTTGATCACAAACTATATGATCATGGCTCATATAATAATTTCAAAGGGTAGCAATCATGTCAGGCTATTTATACATGCCAAAGCCATCAACCATATCCGGGACACAATTAATATCGTGTAACCTATGTTACTAATTTATTTAAACGTGTCAAACGGACATTGACAGTTCCTAATAAGTTCTCTCAACGGGTTAAATGGGTTCACCTTGAAAGTAAATAGTTTTAAATTTCAGGTTTAAACATTATAAAGGGTCGACTGTAGACAGGTTAAGCGGGTCAATCCATATACACAACTTGTTTATAAAACAGGTTAGAAATTATAAGTCCAAAACCTGATTGAAACGAAATCAGTAACATACCTTCATGTCACCAGCTCTCCTCCCAAACCTTTGAGTCAACAAAACTAATGTATCAATGGTTCCCTTGGGTACCGGAGGCAGCCTGTTTATCTGCGCATACGCCTCCCTTAACCTCACACAATCAAACCTTAGTATATTGTGACCAGCCCATACTCTTCCTGTTAAAACAATCCATGTCACACTTAACCAAACAATAACCATGACACATTTTGCAGTACGTTATAAACAAAAAAAAATGAATATTATGTTACCATGCAAGATGTCATAAACTTTATCTGCAATCTCAGAGAATGTTGGGCAGGAAACAACGTCGTTAGCAGTGATACCATTGGCGCGAATGGACGAGGCTGTAATGAGGGAGATATCAAGTGGTCTAACAAGCGTCTCGAAGCTGTCTAGTTCAGTGAGCTTCTTTGGACAAACTAGTATCGACCCATATTCCAGAATAGCATAAGGTTGGTCGGGTCGGGTGGGAATAGTGGTCTCCAAGTCGAAGAAAACTATCGCTGGTCGGTCTTCGATGGAACCCATAACGCTAACTGTGTGAGAAAGAGAAATGGTTATGAATATAAATGAAAATGATCGACGGTTATAATAATATATGGTGCAATGTCAGTTAAATATATTTCATTAAGATAACCGTTTTTTTTTCAAGAAGAGGAAAGGGAAGTGGTGAAGCTAAGTAGAAATGAAGGAAGGTATAGCGTGCAAAAGAGAACATCATATATAGATAGATTCTTTGTCCTTATAATTAATGTTGGTAACTTTCTGTAGAAGCCAAAGGCATTGAAAACATACGATGGGTAGTGTGTGTGTATTTATAAACTGTAACATACAAGACACAATATTTGACTAAGTTATAAGCATATGTAACTCTAGAAGAAGATGAGTTATCTAACAATTTCTACGGTAAAGTTTGTCAAAGCTTATAGATTCACAACTAGTTATAAATACGGTTGGTTGCTGATGCAGTCCATGAAGAGCCCAATGTAACCGGCCCAACAGAAGATATTATCAACACAAGCCACAATTATGATGAGCCCATTAATCGGCCCACTAGGCCTCGCAAAGTCCCAGCCAGATTCGTGGAGTAGTGCAGCAACATTTCTAGGAGATAATTGACTATTTCTTTTCAGTTATTGCATTTGTTATTTTATTTACTTAAGGTAGTGGTGCATTATAGGTAGTGGAGCATGGTAGGATTAGTGGGCATGCATGTCTCCTAACAATAAGGATCATGGGCATTGTGCTCTAAGTTCCATTGCATGTATAAATAGTTGTAATTTGCTTTTGGAATACAACCAGAAAATTGTCCCAAGTCTCTTGTTTTCCTTCTATTTCTCTTGGAGTGTTTGCCTACTAAAAAAGGCTATATCATCTTGGTGCTTTCATTCACGAACCCATGGCTCCCCGCAAAGATACCTCCACTTCCGATGACCTTCCAACATCCGTATCCGATCAATTAGCCCAACTTATCCAAATTTCAACCCAAGCCGCCGCCACTCAAACCGATATTAAAACCCAAATTTCGGCCCTAGTCCAAGCGACCGCCAACCTTAATACCAAAATTGACACCCAAACTGAAACCACCCGGTCGACTAGTCACTCATGTGGCCAAGCTCACCGACAACCTCGACCCAAACAACCTCGAACCACCCAAATCTAACTTTCGGCCTACTGGCCCTTCCAACACCAACAACCAAAACCTTAACCCCGCGTCACCCCAAGATCACCCTACCTTTATTCGATGGTTCCAACCCACTCGGTTGGATGTTTCAAGCCGACCAATTCTATAATTACTACAACATTGCCCCGAACGACCGTGTTGCACTCACCGCTTTCCATTTTATTGGCGACGCACTTTCGTGGTATCAAAATCAAGCAACAAATGATCTTCTCGGATCTTGGACTGATTTCAAACGATCCGTTGAGCTCCGTTTTGGCCCCTCCACCTACGAAAATCACGAGTCCACCTTGTTCAAACTCCGTCAAACCAATTCGGTTACCGAGTATACCACTGAGTTCGAACGTATTAGTAACCGAATCTCCGGCCTTTCCCAAGACTCACTTCGCAATTGTTATGTATCCGGTCTCAAACCCGAAATCCAATCCGAACTAGCCATTTTAAAACCCACCTCTTTAACCGATGCTTGTGGCCTTGCTCGTTTATTAGAAGATAAATTTGCCCATATCTCTAAATCCAAATTCACGTTTTTTTCTCCCAAGTCAAACTACCCAACCCAAAATCCTAGCACCACCTTTAACCCACCCTCCACCAATTTAGCAACTTCCTCACAAAAACCTTCAACCTCTACCACACCACTGACGAATACAACACCTCCATTACTACCACCACCCAAACCTCTACCATTTACTAAACTTTCACCAGAAGCAATTCAACAACGTCGAAAGGAAGGGCTTTGTTTTCGTTGTCCCGAACGATTCTTTCCCGGACACAAGTGCTCACCACCTCAATTCCTATTGATTGTCGATAACGACGACCAACAAACCATGGCCGAAGACCCAGAAACCACACCCACAGAAGAGCCGATTACAGCCCAATTTATGTCACTTTCGGACGCGGCGTTTTTTGGTCTAAGCTCCATACAAACACTACGTATCACCGGGTATATCAATGGTATTCCGGTTACGATTTTGATTGACTGTGGAAGTACCCACAATATCATTCAACCTCGTATCGCGGCGATCCTTGGTTTAGCAACCCAACCCTTACAACCCTTTTCGGTTATGGTCGGAAATGGGCAATTCATACACTGTCAAGGATTTTGTCCCGGAGTCGATGTCCAATTACAGAAAACCAACTTCACAATTCCATTTTTTATCTTTCCCGTTCAAGGTGCCGACATTATTTTGGGTATCGCATGGTTGGCAACACTTGGGTCTATTGTCGCAAACTTCTCTATTCCACAAATTTCATTCACCTATAATGGCCGAACCACAACCTTAACCGGTGAACCTCTTACCCGCCCACTGTCCCCAAGTTCTCTTGCCACGCTTCTTCGTCACGGTTCCATAGCCTCTATGCACACACTTACAATGGAAGAACCTCAGCCACCTATACGAACTAAACCACAACCCTTGTCCACTGACCCGCAAATTACTTCACTATTAGACCTCTTCCAATCCGTTTTTTTCCGAACCACAGTCCTTACCCCCTACCCGACCACATGACCATCACATTCCTCTCCTTAATGACAATCAACCCATCAACATTAAACCATACCGCTACCCGCACTTTCAAAAACAAATCATGACTCAACTCATATCCGAAATGCTCGCCACCGGTGTCATTCGCCCAAGCCAAAGTCCATTCTCTTCACCGGTCCTTCTAGTCAAAAAGAAGGATGGAAGTTGGCGCTTTTGTGTCGACTACCGCGCCCTTAATGCCGTGACAATTCGTGACCGTTTTCCCATCCCCACTATTGATGAACTTTTGGATGAACTCCATGGCGCCACCATTTTTTCAAAAATTGACTTACGGTCCGGTTACCATCAAATCCGAGTTGCTCCAAATGACATTCACAAAACCGCATTTCGCACCATGGATGGTCATTATGAGTTTGTCGTGATGCCATTTGGGCTCACGAACGCCCCTTCAACCTTTCAAGCCGCAATGAATGACCTATTTCGAACCGTCCTCCGCAAGTTTGTTTTGGTCTTTTTCGATGACATACTTATTTACAGTAGGTCACGAGAGGAACATTACAACCACCTTCAATTTGTTTTTCAAACACTACACCAACACCAGTTCCATGCCAAAACCTCCAAATGCGCCTTTGGCGTTTCCGACATTTCTTTTCTTGGCCATAGAATATCCGCACAAGGTGTCGCACCCGAACCCGACAAAATAGATGCCATTCAACGGTGGCCGACACCTAATTCTTTCACCACCCTACGTGCATTTTTGGGCTTAACTGGTTATTATCGCCGGTTCGTCAAAGGCTATGCTCAAATGGCCGCACCTCTCACGGACATTTTGAAATGCAAGGAATTTTCTTGGCCCTCAAAAGCTACTGAAGCATTTATGGAGCTTAAAAATCATATGCAAAAATTGGTTACCCTTGCCTTGCCAAATTTTGATGAACCTTTTGATGTCACGACTGATGCTTCGGGCCAAGCAATCGGTGCGGTTCTTTCACAAAACAATCAACCCATTGCTTTTTTTAGCAAGAAGCTGTGTTCGACCATGCAGGCCCAATCGACCTATACCAAAGAATTATACGCCATAACCGAGTCCGTAAAAAAATGGCGTCAATATCTATTGGGTCGTCGTTTCCGTATCTATACCGATCACCATAGCCTAAAACATATCCTTTCCCAAACCATCCAAACACCCGAACAACAAAAATGGCTTACCAAACTCATGGGGTTCGATTTCGAAGTCCATTTCAAACCGGGTCGAGAAAACACAGTGGCCGATGCCCTTAGCCGAATGGACATACCATCACTTTTAGCCATTTCATACCCAACGGCTACATGGCTTGCGGAGCTTCGTTCTTACTATATTTCGGATGATGTGGGTTCACAGTTAGTTGCCCAAGTACAACAAGACCCAACCGGTTTTCCTCACCATTCGTTTCGTGACGGTTTGATGTTTGTCAAGGGCAAACTCCTTGTTCCACCCATTACGGACTTACGTTCTCGCCTTATCGAAGAGTTTCATTCTTCTTTTGTGGGTGGGCACTCCGGTGTGAATGCGACAACCAAAAGGCTATCAACATCTTTCACTTGGCTTGGTCTAAAAAAAGATGTGGCCTCCTTTGTTAAGCACTGTCACATTTGCCAAACCATCAAGACCCCAAACCACAAACCATATGGTCTACTACAGCCATTACCTACACCGGAACATCCATGGGTCGATATTTCGATGGATTTCATTACGGGTTTACCAAGTTCCAAAGGAAAAACGACGATATGGGTCATTGTCGATCGTCTATCCAAATTTGCTCACTTCATTGCCTTGCCTACCACCTACACTGCCGTTTCCTTGGCCTCGATTTTTATGAAAGAAATCTATCGTTTACATGGGTTACCAAAAACGATTGTGTCGGACCGTGACCCCATTTTCGTGAGCCAATTTTGGCGTGAGCTTTTCAAGCAAATGGGCACTAAACTCTTGCACTCAAGCGCTTACCATCCTCAAACGGATGGCCAAACCGAAGTGGTTAATCGGGGACTAGAGATGTATCTTCGGGCCTTTGTTTCGGATGCTCCAAAGACATGGGAACGTTATCTTTACCTGGCAGAATTTTCGTATAACACCAGCCATCATTCGGCAATCGACATGTCCCCATTTCGTGCTCTCTATGGCCGAGATGTTTCCACCATTCATGAATATGTACCGGGCTCGGCAAAATCAGGATCAATTGAAGCTTCCTTGGTTCTTCATCAACAAATTCTAAGTTCCCTCAAAAACTCCCTTGGAGCTGCAAAGTCACGAATGGTCAAGCAAGCTAACAAGAAACGAACCGAGAAAGAATTTGCTGTGGGTGATTTCGTGTATCTTCACCTTCACAAATACCGTCAAGTTTCGGTTCATCACAGGTCCAATCAGAAGTTGTCTCGTAGGTACTATGGTCCGTATAAAATCCTTCAACGAATCGGACCCGTTGCTGACAAATTAGAACTTCCATCCGGTGCAAAAATCCATCCGGTGTTTCATGTTTCTTTGCTTAAACCAAGTTTTGGTACACCATCCAATCCTACCGGTGATCTCCCGCATATTTACCCGGATATGGAAATTGCGTCCTTACCCGAATTTGTCATGGAACGTCGCATTGTGAATGACATCAAACAACTCTTAATCAAATGGGAAGGGAAGCCACTTGAAGAAGCTACGTGGGAAAGTGTTCAAGACTTGCACGCGGAATTTCCCGAGTTTATAGACATTGAGGGCAATGTTAAGTCTCAAGAGGAGGGGGATGATGCAGTCCATGAAGAGCCCAATGTAACCGGCCCAACAGAAGATATTATCAACACAAGCCACAATTATGATGAGCCCATTAATCGGCCCACTAGGCCTCGCAAAGTCCCAGCCAGATTCGTGGAGTAGTGCAGCAACATTTCTAGGAGATAATTGACTATTTCTTTTCAGTTATTGCATTTGTTATTTTATTTACTTAAGGTAGTGGTGCATTATAGGTAGTGGAGCATGGTAGGATTAGTGGGCATGCATGTCTCCTAACAATAAGGATCATGGGCATTGTGCTCTAAGTTCCATTGCATGTATAAATAGTTGTAATTTGCTTTTGGAATACAACCAGAAAATTGTCCCAAGTCTCTTGTTTTCCTTCTATTTCTCTTGGAGTGTTTGCCTACTAAAAAAGGCTATATCAGTTGCCGGTCCAAGTCGGGAGATTGGACCGGACAACAATTGAACCGGTGTTGGACCGGAAAAATGATATATTTTTTTTAAATTTTCTTGTTTTTTGTTGGCTCGTTGACCGGGTTGGACAGGTCGGACCGTGGACCCGGTGAGACGTCTGATTCAACGTCCGGTCCGGTTCTGAAAACGTTGCTTTTAGGCTAATTATAAGACCATCTCCAATACATCCTTTGGAGGGATGCCTTTGGGAGCCCTTACAATTCCTTACCATTATGAAATTTTGTCATTAAGAGCCCTTAGCAACCAAGCCCTTATGAAAAGGCTTGGTTTTTATTGGTTTTTGCAAATGAGTGGGCCCAAAGTAAAAGAAGAAAATGTTTTATTTAAATACTAGCTTATTAACCCGGAGTGTCTCGGGGTTGAGAGTTTTTTTATTATTTTATATAATATTTGATATAAATGTAAGTTGATTGTTGAAAAAGTTTGATTGTTGCAATAGTTGATATATAACTTGGTTAAATTAAATTTTGGTGTATGTCAAGTATTTATATAATTTTTTTGTTAACATATTGATTGTAATATAATAATGATAAGAATAAAGTTGTATAATATAAAAAACAAATTAAAGAATACAAATTATAAATAATTATGATTATAACAATGAATATCTTTCCAACACAACATATGTTTACTTTTTAAAACATTTTAAAATTTTATTTCAATGTTTTTTGTTTGAACAGTTTGTTACTTGAAATAATAAATACAACTGCAAATATAATGCATTAGTTTTTGGCTTTTGCTATATGTGGTTTCTAGAAAATAAAGTTTGAACCACATAAAAGTGTATATTGAAAACTTGCACACACGTGTGTATATCTATAGCCTATAGGTGATGACGTGATGTCAATTGTTTGTGTTCAACTTGTAGGTGAATATACTTACTGATGTCAAATAAATAATGTATTAATCCAAATGGTTTAGGGTCAGCAAGTTTTGTGTAAAAAGCAACAATACAAAAAAATAATTACTATTTATCTTTATAAATTATAAATTATGAAAATCTTATTTTAAAAATTGAGGCTTATTGCTCATCCAAATGATAAACAATTCACATGCAAATAACTACACTTTTATAAACCACTTCATAGAAAAACTCATCTTTTGTCATTGATTAAAACAAAAAATCACAACATAATTGATTTCAGACACGACGACCGATGAAAAGCATTAAAATTGTGGCTTTTTTGTTCATCCTATTATAAACAATTCACATGCAAATAACTTCTTTAAACTTTCATATAAACAAACTGAATAATGAACAATAAACAAACTAAAAGAATTAACTGCAACTTTACCTCTTCTTGAGATTGAGAAGGTTACTAAAGTTTTTGATTTGTGAATGGAGTTCAAATACGGCGCGTTGCGCCTGTGGCCATGCGCTACGCAACGGGAATTTGTTCGGGTTGCCCACTTTCGTTTTTATTTTTATTTATGTGTAGAGATTTGGAACGTTTAATTTGATGCTTTTGAGTTAGTCAATGCTTTGCAATGGCTATTTAATATGATGAATTTGTTTTTTTTGTTATCCCTAATTCTTTTTGAACTATCACACTTCACTTTACATCCTGTAGTTACTACAACTCTACAAGTGATTAGAGTTGGCACACATGTGTCATAGAGTTGGATTCCATGTCACTTTTTATAACATAATTTTAATACTTAATAGTTCATATTTAAATTGCTCGTTAAAAGAAAAGTTCGTATTTAAATTTTAAATTTGATCAGATACAATTTAATATTACATCATCATTGTACTCTACATTTCCTTTTCACACTTCAAACTCTACCTTCCCATTCTCTTTATTTTTTCACACTTCGAAATTCAGATTTAACATTCAACCCATCGGTCAATCCAAACAAACAAAATTTACTTTCCCTGTAAACCGAGTTGAATCGGGCCTAGGGTAAGACGTCATAGACGTATCAGAGGTTGTATATGCTTAATTTAGATGTGCAAATTTCTAATTGAAAAAGATCATGCATGATAGACTTCAAGTTAAAAAGGATACCAAATATGTTAAGGTTTGAAGCTAAAATACATTTCTAATTTCTTTCACCTTCTTTCTCTCTATATATAACTTCTGTCTATACCACCATCACAATACAAACGCCAGTCACCACCACACCAAACTGCCACCACCACAACACACCACCTTTCTTACCTCAATAACTCTCTGTAGTATCACCAGGACAACACCACAACGGTCACCTTTTTCATTCTCTCTCTAAAAAACCAAAACTTCCTCTTGAAGCTTTTCTCTAGATATCTATTCAGCCACCATACACAAACGCTCGTGCGCCTGCGGTAAAAGTCAATGGAACCACGCAAGTGGCTAGATTTGCAGGTCTGCCGCCACCTTGGAAATCGCTGATGGTAAAAAAGAGCGAAACAAATGATGCATGTCAAACAATAATGAAATACAAACACAACGCAGCAAAACATATACATGCAACTTACATTGTTCAGAATTAGGACCACCTCCGGAATTGAGGGAATTATAACGGCCGGACATACGAACATTTCAGTCGGCATCGGTGTCTTCACGGAATCCACGGGTTTTGGTTTCTTTATTATCACATTTTCAAGCGGCAGCAAGAATGACCGGTTCAGCTGAATTGGGAACAGTTTTCTACAAGCGGCGCTGACAGGCTAATTCGGCGAACCATGGTGGTTGTTGTGGTCTGGCGGAACAAAAGGGGGTTGTGTAGGAGAGAGAATGGTGGTTGCTGTGGTCCGACGGAACAGAAGGGGGGTTGTGTGGGAAAGAGAATTTTGTCATCTTTGTCTTTATATGAAGGTAAATAAAGAGGTGAAAGGCATTTTGGTGTGTGTGGTGTACAACTGTTGTAAAAGAGTGACGATGCGGGACACGCGTTTAATAAAGAGGTGAAAGGTAATTATGTGTGTGGAATGGCCTATTGAATTTTATATTAATTGAGTTACTGTTCAAATTTGAGTTACTGTTCAAATTCGTTTGTCTATTAATAGATAGTAATGATATTGAAATATATTCATATACATTTAAATTGGAAGATAAATTAAAAAAAAGAATATATTTTATCTATATCTTCTTTTACCAAATTTAAAAAAACAGAATATATTTAAATTGGAAGATAAATCTTCTTATTTAAATTTAAAGATATCTATATCTTCTTTTATCAAATTTAAAAAAAAACAGAATATATTTTATAAACCAAATTTAAAAATTGAGGCTTATTGCTCATCCAATGATAAACAATTCACATGCAAATAACTACACTTTTATAAACCACTTCATAGAAAAACTTATCTTTTGTCATTAATTAAAACAAAAAATCACAACATAATTTTGATTTCAGACACGACGACCAAGGAAAAGCATTAAAATTGTGCCTTTTTGCTCATCCTTTTATAAACAATTTACATGCAAATAACTTCTTTAAATTTTCATATAAACATATTGAATAATGAATAATAAACAAACTAAAAGAATTAACTGCAACTTTACCTCTTCTTGAGATTGAGAAGGTTACTAAAGTTTTTGATTTGTGAATGGAGTTTATGATTATGTTAAACATCTATTTATAATGATATTGAAATATATTCATATACATTTAAATGGGAAGATAAATCTTCTTATTTAAATTTAAAGATATCTATATCTTTTGTTATCAAATTTAAAAAACAGAATATATTTAATTTTTGGAATGAAATATTTTATTTATATTTGGGAAATATATCACATAATGTCATATGACACATTCAAGGAGTGGTGATTGTCTCATTGAATGTCATGTTATCATAGTGTTATTCTTTTATATATAGTTATTGATTATGTGTGGTGGGTAGTGATGAGGTGGAAATTAAGAAGAGTAAGGCTATATGTAAGGTTGGAGATGAAATAAGAGTTTTTAAGGATTTGTAAGAATATTACGTAGCAGATGAGATGACGATGAAGCTAAAGGCTCCTAAGAATGTGTGTATCATTGGAGACAGTTTAATTAATCTAAACCTTATATTCCCAAGTCCCAACATTTTCGACGCAAAAAATCATCGACCACATCCACATAACCCCCAATCACGTACAAAGTGCTACCGACGCAATTAATAAACACTCACCGTCACCCATAAATAATAATATTCTCAGTACCATAAAACAAACAAAAATAGCCGCAATCAATTCAAGATTCAACCCACTGAACTCATCCATCAACAATCAATCACACTTACCTTTTAACTCTTTTTAGTCAGCACTTTTGAGTCTCGTTGCTACAGCTTATGTTGGATATGAGAAGATTAAACAAGAATTCAACTGATCTACCCAAGATTTCGGATCTTAATGTCTCTCTTGATCAACATACCAGATTTGGGTTGAATCCTTTGAAATTAATGGGGGGTTTTGTTGTTTGCTTGATGGGTCTTTCTGTTTTGTTCTCTATTTCTGTCATTTTAAAAGATTTTAATTCAACTAGCACCATCTTGACTGTTGCTGATGCTAGGGCTCTTCATCTGGCCCCTCCTATAGGTATAGATACACTTACATTTATTTATTTATTTATTTATTTATATTTATTTATGATTATGATTGTTCTACATCGCATTCTTAATTTATTCTCTTTTAATTTGATTTAAATAGTCAAATATTATGTACAAGTAAAGGTTTTTGGTGACATTAATGTATTTGTTAGATTTTTTTTTCTTTAATTAATTTTTTTTTTTCAATAAAAGAGGCAAATTACATAAGGATAGCAGTTAGGCTGCGCCGCGGCACCTTTCTGGATAGAGAACCCTGATCTAGTGAATTATGTGACATTGCCTTTTGGGGAATTATGTGATATGGAATAATATGAATTATATCATCAGTAGTTACCCTCTTAATGATTTGCTACCATGTTCGTCCCAAAAGATTTACGACGAGAAGATGGCCCGTTGGTGGTGTTTGTGATGTATGTTACAAACTCAATTATTTGATTTTTTACTTTTGTTTTTTATTTTATTTTTTTTGTGTACTAGATGTAGGACAAGAAGATGACCCGTTGGGAGAGTTTGCGAAGCACAACAAGAAGCTACATTCTTCAGGTTTTGAGCACGACGACAAGCTACTTAATGGTCTTCTTTCTGGTGAATTTGATGAAGGTTCTTGCCTCAGTAGAGACCAAGTAGCATCTTACCGTAAAGAATCACCATACAAACCTTCTTCTTATCTTATTTCTAAATTAAGAAGATACGAAGCCCTTCACAAACATTGTGGACCTAATACAGAATCCTACAACCGGTTCGTAGCAAGCCTAAGGGATGGTGAAAAGTACGAAGAAACCCCAGATTGTAAGTATCTGGTTTGGGTATCCTATAGTGGGCTTGGGAACAGAATTTTGACTTTGGGGTCGGCTTTTGTCTACGCACTTTTAACAGATCGTGTTTTACTTGTTGACCGTGGAGTTGACCTTGACGATCTCTTCTGTGAACCTTTTCCCGAAGCGTCATGGTTACTTCCTCTAGATTTCCCGATAATCGATCAATTCAAGAGCTTGAATCAGAAATCTCCCGAGTGTTTCGGTAACATGTTAAAGACTTCAAACAGTTCATCACCGTCACCATTAAGTTATGTTTATCTTCATTTGGTTCATGATTATGATGATCATGATAAGTTATTCTTTTGTGATCAAGATCAAAGCTTTCTTCAAAGCGTTCCGTGGGTAATCATGAAATCCGATAATTACTTCATCCCGTCACTTTTCTTGATGCCATCGTATGAACAAGAGCTTCACAATCTCTTCCCGGAAAAAGAAACCGTTTTTCACTTCATTGGCAGATATCTGTTCTTCCCGACGAATCCCATTTGGGGACTTATAACAAGATACTATAATTCTTATTTAGCACAAGCAGATGAAAGAATCGGGATCCAGGTCAGGGTTTTTGACACCCGGGTCGGCCCGTTTCAGTATGTTCTAGATCAAATACTCGCATGTTCTTTAGACAACAATGTTCTTCCAAATATCAACCCAAACGAGTCTTTTATCACCACACGCGGAAACCAAAAGTCAAAAGCTGTTCTGTTGACTTCTCTAAGCGCTGGGTACTTTGAGAAAATACGAGACATGTACTGGGAAAATCCAACGGTAACTGGTGAAGTGATTCAAGTCTTTCAACCGAGTCACGAAGGGTATCAACAAACAGAAAAGAAGATGCATCACAGGAAAGCATGGGCAGAAATGTACTTGCTAAGTTTGACCGACAAGTTAATCACTAGCTCATGGTCAACTTTCGGGTATGTGGCTCAAAGTCTAGGAGGGTTGAACCCATGGATATTGTACAAACCTGAGAATGAGAAGACCCCTAATCCCGCTTGCACTCGTGCCATGTCGATTGAGCCGTGTTTCCATGCTCCTCCGTTTTTTGATTGCAAAAAGAGAACTGGGATAGATACTGGCTTAGTAGTCCCTCATGTTCGGCATTGTGAAGATATGAGTTGGGGTTTGAAGCTAGTTAATCCAAGCGTTAGCAGCAGCGTAGCTTAGTGCCACTTATAAATTTATTTATGGAAATGTTTGTTGATGTATGTTCAAAGGGATTATGCAAATACATTTTATGGGTTGCTACCCTTTTGATATGTAATGTTTTTTGGAATGATATGTCATTGTATGCAATGAAATTGCAGTGCACTGTGTCTGTGCACCATTGCACACTTCTGTTTTGGGGGGTCTTTGCAGTGGTTTGGTGGATTATAATACGATGAGAAATATATGTATGGATTTGTAACAAGATGCTTTCATAGCTCAGTTGGTTAGAGCACCCGTTTAGTAAGCGGGAGGTCTTGAGTTCGACTCTCAATGAAAGCAAACATTTTTTTGTACCTATTTGGAGGGGTTGTTTGAGGTTTTGCTATCAGTTTCAGTCATATAAAATAAAGATTCCACACCATACATATACAATTTATAACTGTACTAACTTCAATCACTAGCTACTTGCTTTTACATTACATTACATCCTGTATTATTATAGTTTCTTTAGAATTTCTTTTTGTAATTAATGATGTAAAAACAAGTTACATTTAGATGGTGGGTAAGCGGGCAACAAGCTGCGCCGCTATCCCCCTTGTGAATCGCAAAGCCTATTCTGCTAAACACAAACCCTTGGTTCTTAGGGCTCTGCGAGTCACTGCGGACCACCTTCTGCACTCGTTTCAGAAACCGTACTGCCTCAGGGGCCAGGGATCCAAATGTGTCAAAAGCAAATGGCAGGATGAATTAAAAATGAGTATAGCAGCATATGAGAGCTAAATTCAACCATGAACAATATCATTTCAATGAAGGTTCATTTACAGTATCTATAGTTTAAATTTGACCATGAACTTGTAGACATGTTTCCTTATTTAGTATTGGGTCTGATTCAAATTGATTACGGAATGGGATCATGGTGCACCAGGGCTCAATCCGTTTGCATATTTTATAAAGGCCTTTTGATGACTTTAATGTCATTGTTAAGTCTAGATTAGGCGCAGACCTGGATGATCTCGTGTAAACTGTTTCCAGAATTTTTTGATTCAACAGTTTGAATCAGAAGTATCTCAAGTGTTTGGTAACATACCAAATATTTCAAACTATTCTTTAACATCATCGCCCTATGTTCATATTCATCTGCTTCAAATTATGGTGATAATGTAAAGCATTTTTTGTGATAATGACGAAAAGATTTTCTTTTGTAATCAAGATCAAAGCTTTTTTCAAAACTTTTTTGTGGGTAATCATGAAATGTGATAATTAATCCATCCCATCACCATTCTTGATGCCACCGTTTAAGTAAGTTCTGAATTCCCTCCTACCCAACAGTCGTATCACTTATCTATTCTTCCCCATGAATCCCATTTGGGTAATTGTAACGAGGCTGAAGGCACTGTATTCAGAAACAATCTGCTTCCATATATCATTCCAAAAGTGTTTTCAACATGCTCTCCACTCTTTTGGATTGCAATAAGACAACAGGGACTGTTACTCATATTAGACACTGTGAGGACATTAGCTGGGTCGGGTTGGATTTGTACACTTTTATAGTTTTTCTTTGAACCGTTGTTGATGAATGTTTTAGTAGTTACGATGTTATGCATACATTCACAAATTTTGCTTCCACTGATATGTGATGTTGTGGAATCATGGCTAGAATTGAACTTACTGCAACCTCATCTGATCCATTTCATGTGGTGGAAAATGATAGTTTGATAAAATGAAAGATGAATGTAGGTGATGAAACTCAATTTGCTTTCATAGGTCAGATGGTTAGAGCACCCGTTTAGTAAGCGCGGGAGGTCTTGAGTTCAAATCTCAATGAAAGCAGTTTGTTATGTTTGTTATTTTAAATCTCAGGGACATTATATATAACTACAATTTGTAACGTCGGTTGTGAGAAGGCTTTACTGTAGCTATCTCACGGCCGACGTTTTCCCACGTTTCTAGCATATTTCATCAACGGCCAGGATCACATGGCCAGAACGCCAAATAACTGCTGCCGCGTGTCCCTTTCCTTCAATCCAGCGGTCAGGATCAGCCGGCAAAGTGCTCCAATAAAAAGGTCCCAAACCACCGAGAAAACATTCCAAACTGCCCAGAAACCGTTGTTCACCGGCGTTAGAGATGCGGTTATGTGTCACGTCGGCAACAGTAAAGTTGTGCTTCCTGGAGACGGCGGCCGGCGGCAACTGTTTATTTCGTCCTGCATGGCCCGGTTCCGCCTCGATCTGTTCAATTGAAGGCCGATCTCGACTCATAAAGCTCTTGCCGGCGTATTGCTTCAACTAAATAAAGCCATCCCCTAACAGAAACCCGCGGACAGAGAGGGTGTTTTTGAAGAGCAAGAGCTCGCGACAGAGAGGCGGGGAGTGGTGATGGTGGTGGCTACGGTTTTTTTATTTGTAAGAGAGAGGGCACAACGGTCGTGGTGTTACCGGTTTAGAGAGAGAGAGAGGAGGAGGTTGGAGTGAGGAGCAGTATCTGAGTTTTTTGAGAGAGAGGGATGACATTGTTCATGATTTTCTATTGTAATATACTTTTTTTTTTTTTTTGAAACTTTATTGTAATATACTTAAACACTACATCGGTTAGTGGGATCTCTACAAAGTGCAAAACCCATCACCTACATTGAATTTATTATATGCAAAGGCAAATGCTAGGGGGCATTGACACACACAATTTGTAATACGGATATACTTTTTTTTTTAACGGCGATCAATTATACGGAAAAACTATATTACCAATTTCAAGCAGCTTAACCTTTGATGGATATAAAAAGGCCGGTATTTTTAGTCGCGTTAGGTCGCTTCGGGTAAAAAGGGTATTCTCGGTATGTTTACCAACGACAATGAAAATCATGTATTCTCTGTAACGTACGCGAAAAAATAAACATAACCATGTGTTCGGATTAAAATAGACAAATGTCATCAACGTAAAAATGTTGTTTCACGGCTGCCAAGCGGGTAAGAAAGTCAAACAATAATATTATCGTACCGCCTGCAGCAGAATAGCAAATACTAGGCTGTCGCAGCAACGCGCGACCTTCGGTTAAATACTAGTTTTAAATACCATATGCAAGTAAAGTAAACAACCACATTGCTCTGCAGCCATATCTACTTCTTTGGTTAGAAATGATAGTGTATGAACTTAAAATTGATCTTCGGATATTACTTCAAGTTGCTTTCATAGCTCAGTTGGTTAGAGCACCCGTTTAGTAAGCGGGAGGTCTTGAGTTCGACTCTCAATGAAAGCATTTTTGTATTTGAATACTTCTTTTCTATTGTTTATTGCTTTTTTTTATATATAAATCTTAGGCAACGAAAATGTTGAACTAGCTGTTCCTTTTGGTATGTATGAATAGAGTTTTATAATACGTGGGTCATTTTTTTTTACTTCTAAAATTAATTAATGAATATAAAGATAACTAAGTTTGATTATATCATTTGACAAACATATGAAAGTATTATAACTGATAGGCAGGTAGCTTTTGCCTATGCTCATTGTCTTTGAAAAAATGTACATTTTGAGTGACTTAATAATTGGTCTAGTGTTGCCATCTACTAAGTGTTTTAGGAATTTAGTTTTATAAGACCGTGTGTTATGATCGCAAGGAGAGGCACGAGATGATGAGGTGGCGCCGAGTAGTACCACATTTCTCATCCCACAAAATTTCAGGAAGGGAAGCGCCCTTATCCCGGTCATCATGCAACCTTCAACCTCCCTCTCTTTAATATTTTAAAAATAGATAGAAAAGAGGGTGAATGATGAGGGATGCGTATAATATAAGTTGAGGGATGGATGAGATGGCGATATGGCAGTAAAGAATGAGAGGTTGTGTATAATACATAGCCTAAGAAGAAATGTACGGGATTTAGTATCTAACCAAAAAGGTCCTATGGTATTTTGTGAATTTGAGCATTTCCTTAAGGTGCTTCTCTTGAATCTATTGGATCCAAGTATTTGTTGGTATCATGTGTTGTGTGCTTAATCAATGTTATGATTATGTACACCAAATCTGAACTTCTAAGTGTTGGTTCATAATATGAGTATCTTGCTTTGGAAGCATTTTGAAACCAATGTTTAATGAGATTTTAGAGCCAACTTATTCTGAAATTTTTTTTTATGAATAAGCAATAAACTTAATATAGGCTCTTTCAATAAGTAAATTAATTTATGTTAATGATTTTAAAAACTAGTTCAAACTATCCGATAATACCAGTTATCAAAGTCGTCACCGGTACAATAGAGCCCGTTTAATTAGGCCATCGGTTTAGTTTTTGAACTACAGGAAAATCCGGTATTACCGTTGCATAACGATGAACTGGTTTATACCCATGTTCAATTTTGAGTTTTAACGAGGATGAATCAGCTTCTTAAACACAAGGTTACTTGTTATATATGTTATTTATCTTACGTAATTTTACTATTTTACTATAGTATGATTATCAGTAATTAAAACTTCTTATTTTATATTGTAAGAAACAAAAATAGGTATGTTCTTGTTGATGAGGATGACGATGAGAATGAACTTCGCCTTTTAAACAGTCGTGAACTTGATGCATTCAACACTTAAATGCCATAAACCTATTGTAGACGTTTATTTAAAAGAAATATCAAGAAATTAATTTTTGATTACGAAATCATGTAGTTTATTAGTTACCCGGTTGAACTTCCGGATACGACCCAGTACAACCGGTTAAACCGTTTCGAAGACCAACCCATTACGGGCTACTGTTTAGTATAAATTAAAATTTTGGGGTTTTATTTGAACCCTAATAATAAGAGACCCAAACGACAAGTAACCGACGATCTGTGATCACAGGACAACGATGCAATTAGGCACTTTGACACGACATTCATATGGGGATGAAGAGACCAGGTTTGGGTTTGATCCTTTCAACAAAATACTACTGTGAGCTATTTCTGATACTATGTCTCTTCATCTGCACTTCATAGTTGTATTAACTTCAATTACAGAAACAGTTTTTTGATTGCTAGGTTTGATAATCACTCATACAAAAACATCTGCAAGGTCTTAGATTAGGCTTCATAACCGACAACTATTAGTTCTTCTAACATAATCACATTAAAGTGGATTGAGATGTCATGTATCACAATAAAGATCATGCAACTTTTTATGGATTAGAATATTGCAATAAGACTTAGGGTTATTTGATTTCAAAGAACTTGACCAAGTCATTCATCGATGCAAAATAGTAACAATGTTATCAAGTCCTTTAACACTGGAATCACATTGATTCTGTGTTATATTGATAGGAAAAGCAGTGTGGATACTGGATAGTTAGTTATTTACGGCGTGGTAAGGTATGTACTTGTATGTAGCAATAACAAACCTTTATATTGTTAGTTAAGAGGGCTAAAGTATTCTCGTGTTTGTTGACTGTGGAGTTAGTATTTAGTAGTAGATCTGAGTGATCTTTTATGTGAACCGTTTCCAGTAGTTTATTGACTACTTCTGCTTAATTCCCCAGAAATTGATCAGTCCGACAGTTTGAGTCATAATTTGGTAACATGCTAAAGATTATAAACAATTCTTCACATCATTACAGCATGTTCATTCTGTTAATGGTTATGATGATAATGAAAAGCTCTTCTTTCGTGATAAAGATCAAAGCTTTCTTCAGGTCATAATGAAAAAGGAAACGAGTTTTCAGTTTTTAGCCAGGGATCTATTCTTCCCGCGAGTCCCATTTGGGCATGGCTCTTTGTATGACCAAATAAGCTTTATGTGCCACCAATGCTGCATCTCTTTTGCATATCAGCCTTTTTCTTTATCAAATAATCATCCATTATCTCTTCAACCTCGGTTGTTTTTATATATGAGCCTTCTAGAGACACTATTTTTGACCCAGCTGTGCATGAAGTGGCCCTCATGCTGACTTCCCGATCACTTGATGCGCCTAAGGAGTGTTTTTAAAAGAAAGCCTGCTTCCATAGATCCAACCCCCAACCCGACAAGTCTAATAACCTCACTAGAAAACAAACTTCAAAAGCTCTTATGACTTTTTAACCTTCGGGTGTTTTGATAAGTGTATTGGGAACATCCAACAGTAACCACTGATCAGTTTTAGGTAATCAACAAACTGAAAAGAGGATGCGTAAAGTGTAACAGGAAAGTGTGGGAAGAAATGTACTTACTAGTTTGGTCGTCAAACAAATCACTAGTTCATGACTTCATGGTCACTTTGTGGGTACAAGGCTCAAAAGTCTTGGATGGTACAACTGTGGATGTTTTACAAACCCAAGAATGAGACAGCCTTAAATTTGGCTTGCACTTCTGCCTTGTCAGTTGAACCATGTTTCCTTGCTTTACCATGTTTTGATTGCAATAAGAGAACCAGGGGAAGCAGGTTCTCATACCAGGCACTGTGACGACATGGGCTGGGGTGGGTTTGAACCTAGTTAAGTCAACTGTCGACACCGTAGGCTGGTCACTGGTGCATTCCACACTTATTTCTTTGAACCTTTGTTGATGAATGTTATAATAGTTACGATAAACCTGCATTCACAGTTTGCTCCCATTGATATGCGATGTTCGAACTTCAAATCAAGGCTAGAAGCCTAGATTTGTACTTATTGCAACCTGACCCACTTCTTGTGGTGGGAATGATAGTTTGATAAACTGAAAAGGGAATGTAGGGGTTGTATCTCAACTTGCTTTCATAGCTCAGATGGTTAGAGCACCCGTTTAGTAAGCGGGAGGTCTTGAGTTCGAATCTCAATGAAAGCAAACTTTTTTGTTCCTTTTTTCTCTTATCTCCGGGACCTTTCATTAGTGATGTTATGGCTAGATACATAACATTTTGTATGGCTATTTTAGATACCATATGCAACCAAATTGTTTTTAGTGTACCCTTATCCATTTCTTGTGGTGGGAACCATAATTTGGTAAAATATAAAGGGAATGTAAGGGAGTATACCAACTTGCTTTCATAGCTCAGTTGGTTAGAGCACCCGTTTAGTAAGCGGGAGGTCTTGAGTTCGACTCTCAATGAAAGCATTTTTTGCCTTATTTTTTTCTTTTACCTTGGGCACAAAACTGTCTAGGTAGCCTTTTGGACCTTGGAGATAACGTGGCATTTGGGGTCAACAGGCTGGATTTGGGTTTTGATTTGCTTTTACAATAGATTCTGTATTATTATATATATATATACAATTTGTAAAGACTGAAGTATAAGTGAACATACTACATATCAGAGCTAAAGTTAACCATTCTAGAAATAGAATAAAGGTTCATTTAGTATGGTTTAGAGGATCTGTGGTGTTGAATCAGACCATGAGCTTGTAGATAAATTTCCTTTATTAGTATTAGGTTTGGTTGAAATTGGTTATGGAATGGGATCAATGAATTGGTTTGCATATTGCAAACAGGTTTTTGATGACTTTAATGTCATTGTTAGGTTCGATAATCACACACAAAAACTATCGTCTTGACTTGGATGATCTCTAATTCGATCCATTTTCAGAAGTTTGTTGGTTACTTGTGCTCAGTTCCCCAATAATTGATCAGTTCAACAGTTTGAATCAGAAATCTTTCAACTGTGTTGGTGAAATACTGAACAATGTTAAACAATTTGTTTATTATGATGTTAAACAATTTTGTGACATGTAACCAGGTACTCTAAGCCTTATTTAGCACAGGCGGTTGTAACAATAGAAGGCTGAAGCTGTTCTTTTGACTTCTTTAAGCTCCGGGTATTTTGAGAAAATATGAGATGTGTATTGGCCATTGAGAACATCCAACAGTAACCATTGAACTGATTGAAGCTTTTCTACGCACTGAAAAGAAGCAGCATAACAGGAAAGTGTGCCCTGAATCCGCCTTGCACCTGTGCATTGTCAAATGAATGGTGTTTCCATGCTCCATCATCTTTTTTATGACAATAAGACAGCAGGGGTGGATACTGATGAAACAGTTACTCTGATATGTTGTGATGTTTGATAAAGGCTAGAATTGTGAACTGTCCTATAGTGGGAGGAATATGCAGTGAACCATTGCAACCTGATCCACTTCCTGTGGTGGGAAATGATGGTTTAAAAAATTGTAAAGGGGATGTAGGGGTTGTATCTCAACCTGCTTTCATAGCTCAGATGGTTAGAGCACCCGTTTAGTAAGCGGGAGGTCTTGAGTTCAATTCTCAATGAAAGCAATTTTTTATGTTCCTTTTTTTAATCTCAGGGACTGAAACTGTTAATATTTTGAACATCTCATACAGATAAAAATTTTATTTAAAAAAATGTATCATATTAACATTTTATGGTGGGGAATGATTGCCGCCCTTTGCACTAGAAGTGGAACACAATACAATCATAGCCATAGCCATAGCCATCTTGTTATATACCTTAGTCTTATTGTCTCGGTATATAGGCTGCTATGCTTCTTTTGGATTTGGCTTATCTTATTATCAATATAAGGTTTACCTATGTTTAGTTTAAGTTTGAGTGCGCGGGCGGGGCCTTACATGGCTATTTTTCTTAGTATTTAGGCCTTTTCGGTGCCTATTTGGGCCTTGTTCGGTTCCGGTTCCTAGCATAAAAAACATACCTAGTATACATGGTTTTGATTTTTCAATATCCGGTACCGGTTTTTCAATACCCGGTACCGGTTTTTCAATACCCGGTTCCGGGTATTCAGAAAAAAACGGGTATTAAATTCATTTTATACAATCACGTCGAAGGGTAGTGCGACTTAGATGATTATAAAGCGGTTGTAGAGTTCTTTGGATGAGACGCGTCAAACTTGGGTTGTCCAAGTGGTCAGATGGCAACCCCTCCTAAACCACAAAGTGACCCATTCCTTCCCGAAACGCCTGAACATCAAAATGCCAAATAGTCTCGTCGCTTGACATATACTTCTTGGGTATTCCGAGTATACAAAAACCCGGGTACAGGTACAACCCGGTTCTGGGTATTAAAAACCGGGTACAAGCGGGTATAAATCAGGTCCGGGTACAGTTTTTTACATAGAAATCTATACCATATGTGTACCCAACAGGTAGGGTCGGGTAGTAAACCACCTGCAATCCACATACGAATCACAAAATGGGAAAGTTGACAATGAAAGTTAAAAGTTTCCCTCAGTTTTTACTTTAAAAAAGAATTGCTTGAAAGCCTATTAAACTCTTCTTTGAAAGGCAATTTCATTAAAAAGCCTAGCGATAAGCTAGAGTCCGATGAGACCATTAAAAGACATCAAAACTAAAATTACACCAATGAAGGCATTCAAGTAGTCCAATCTTAAAACGTTTTTCACCTATAAAAAACCTAGAATTTTGATGCCGTCCATCATTTTTGCCACTTCCACCCTCATGTTTGAGAACACCGCTTCATTCAGAGCTTTCTAAATAAGCCAATAAGATAGAAGAATCACCGATTGAACCATTTTTTTAATAGTCGAACCAGTTACATCTTCATGCAAAAGATCAAAGAATGGAAGTCTATTAGATTGAATAATATTTGGGAAAGTACAAACAATTTTTTTTTTTTTGAATTTTTTTAAAATACTAATGACCATTTCATAACTTTAACATCTCCTAAAAATCTGGTATAAGCTACGCCATGACCTATTTTTAATAACAAACTTGATCCTACCAAATACAAAAGGGTGGTGGTAACGGTACACCCTCAAAATTGTTTGCACACCCCCTTTATACGTGGCGTATAGCTTTATAGGTCACGTATAGATGGTGACACAAACTCTCATGCGTCATTAATCCACATAATCAAAGTCATGTCAGAACATATACGCCACGTATAGGTTTATACGCGACGTATAGGCCTACACGTGACTTGTATAGGGGCCACAAACATTCTCAATGTCAGACACTCATACGCCGCGTATATGTGTACAAGTGTCTATTTACAGGTGGGGGTGTGCCAATACGAGGACCCATACAAAAAAAATAAAAATATAAATTTCCCCAAAGATGAGATGTAACAATTAATCCTAGAAACATACATAAACATAAATTGACAGTAAAATAAAAATGACACATCTAGGTATAACTTAGTTTTGGGGGTTAATAGAACCCTAGATTTGTCTTTGTCCCAAACTACATGTCAGCGACACTCTGATGAGAGGACAACGTGCTGCCGATCTCGGAGACCAGAGGTATGTATACATATCATATTTGTAGACATATTTCCTTATTTAGTATTGGGATTTGGGTCTGTATCATATCATATTGGTTATCGAATGGGATCATAGTCCACCACTGAATCGATTTGCATATTACTATTATGGTTTTAGATGACTTTAATGTTATTATTAGGTTCCATATTCACACACACAAACTATTTCATGTATCATGCCTAAGGTCACGTAACGTTTATGGATTAGAATAATATTGTAATAAGACTTTTGGACAGTTTGATTTCAGTAAACACGATCAAGTCATGATGTTACAATTTTAGCAAGCCCTTTACCGACGGAATCATATTGATTTTGTGTTCACTTTTTCTACTTGACCTTGATGAAAGAGTAAAGGTAGTGTAAGTAGTTACAGCTTGATAATATTTGTACGTAGTAATAACGACTCTTTATGTTGTTATTGTTAGTTAAGAGGGGTATAGTTGTGGCCTACTAGTTCACCGCGGAATACACCTGAACATTATCTTAGGTGAATTGTTGTCGCTTTCAGAAGTCTCTTGATTACTTTCGCTTCGTTTACTGATAAATAATCAACTCAGCAGTTTGAATTGGAAGTCTCTCCAGTGTTTTGGTAACATATTAAGGATTTCAAATAATCTTCATGTGGTTTGTGATTATGATAATAATATAAAGCTTTTTTTTGTGTGTGATGGCTGATGAGGATCAAAATTTTCTTCAAAACGTTTTTTAAGTATTCATTAAATTCGATAGTTGTTCTGTCTGCATCAGTTTCCTTGATTCCACCATGTGACAAGAACTATGTAGTAAATACCCTCTTTCCTTAAAATAAAACAGGTTTTCACTTTTTAGGCCGGTATCTTGTCTTCCTCACGAATTCCATTTGGGCACTTGTAATGAGGTACTACAAATTTTATCTAGCACTAGTGGATATGACAATAGATGTTCAAGGTATGGGTTGGCCTGTTTCGATGTGATCTAGATCAAATACTCAGCTTCTCTTTAGACAGCAGCCTGCTTCTATAAAATCAACCCCTCCAAATCTTATCACCTCACCAGAAAACAAAAATCAAAAGCTGTTCTTTTGTCTTCTTTAAGCTCCAAGTATTTTGAGAGAATAAGAGAATTGTATTGGGAACATCCAACAGTAACAACTGAATTGGTTGAAATTTATCGACAACCTAAAAGATGACGCATAGCAGGAAAGGGTGGGCAGAAATGTACTTACTAGGTTTGACTGTTGTATAAATTACTAGTTCATGGTCCACTTTTGGGTGCATGGCTCAAATTTTAGCGACGGTTTACAAACCTGAATGAAACAAGTTAACAACCCTGAATCCGGGTTGGGTTTGTGCCTTGTCAATCGAACCTTGCTTCCTTGTTCCACTGTCTTAGTAGTTATGGTATACATGCATTCTAGGTGCTCCCATTGATATACTATGTTTAAATCATGACTAGACTTGTAATCATCTTATGGTGGGCATGGTTTAAAAAAACGGGTGAGGCGTACGCCTCGAGGTGCGCCTCGAGGCGAAACTCTAAGAAAACGAGTCTGAGGCACGCCTCACGGGGTTCAGATTGTATATACGCCTCTAAGGGCTGAGGCGCTAAGAAAATGTGCGCCTCGGGTGCGCCTCAGGTGGTGTAGGGTGTTTTTGATGTGCTTTTTTTGGTGTTTTAGACTTTTTGAGTCAATTATTTTATTTTTGATGTGTGATTTTGATGTTTTAGACTTTTCTAGGTCAAGTATTTTATTTTTTATAGACATAATTTTTATATTTATTTTTTGACTGTGCCTCAAGCTTACGCCTCGGTTCGCCTCGAAGCTTACGCCTCATGAGGCGAAGGGAAAACGCCTCGAGGCTCGTTTCCGTTCTTTTAAACTTTGATGGTGGGAAATGTGCAGTGCACCATTGTAACCTGATCCACTTGTGGTGGAAAATGATAGCATTTTTGATGATGAAAAAGGAATGTAGTAGATGTATCTCAACTTGCTTTCATAGCTCAGATGGTTAGAGCACCCGTTTAGTAAGCGGGAGGTCTTGAGTTCGAATCTCAATGAAAGCAATTTTTATGTTCTTTTTTTTTTATCTCAGCAACTATTAATTTATAATGTTATGGCTAGATATATAGTAATCTTGTAGGCAGTTTTAGATAACAATATATGCAACCACATTGTAGTTCACCCTTATCCATTTTTTTGTGGTGGAGAAGGATACTTTGATAGAAATGAAAAGTGAATGTAGGGGAGTATTTTAACTTGCTTTCATAGCTCAGATGGTTAGAGCACCCGTTTAGTAAGCGGGAGTTCTTGAGTTCAACTCTCAATGAAAGCATTTTTTTGGTGTATTTTTTAAATCTCAGATTCCCAGACACTCAAAATGTCTAGGTAGCTTTTGGATTTTGGAAATAGTGTGCAATTAGGATTCAGGAATCAGTTTGGTTACCACTGAATATATGTGCTCGTTAAAGAATGCGCTATAATATTACTCTGTAGTGTATTACTAGTGAATTAATGTGTTTACTCTTTAATACATTATAAGTATTAATAATTCATCAAAGGGTGTATTCACTAGCACTGGTGAGTAAAGTGGTTCTCAAATATTTAGTGGTTCTCATTTGAGCACGCCCCTATGTGTGTGTGTGTACAGTCGTAAAAATCAAATTTAATGCACTTCAATCACTTGTTTAGATTACTTTTGGTATTATTATAATTTGTTTAAACTGAAATGATTAAATCTAGCATAGCATATTAGAGATTTATACATGTATTTTATAACTAAAAGTAAGCTTTTTCATTTGCCTTTATAATGTCAATGAAGGTTCATTGAGTACAGTTTGGACGATCTATAATTTAGAATCGGAGCATGAGATTGTAGACAAATTTCCTTATTTAGTATTAGGTTTGCTTGAAATTGGTTATGGAATGAGATCATGGTGCATCAGGCATCACCAACGAATTGGTTTGCATCTTACAAAAAAGGGTTTTCGATGACTTTAATGTCATTGCTAGGTTCGATAATCACACACAAAAACTATGATCTGGATGATCTCTTGTGTGAGCCGCTTCCAGAAGTTTCTTTGTCACATCCATCTGGATAATTGATGAGTTCAATAGTTTGAATCAGAATGTCACAAGTGTTTTGGTAACATACTAAAGATTCCAACAATTCCTTATTATTATCATCGTCACCGTATGTTCATCTTCACCTTGTTCAAGATTATGATGATAATGAAAAGCTATTTTTTTGTGATAAAGCTGTTGTAACAATAGGCATACAGGAAAAGGTTTTGACACCCAGGTTGGCTGGAGTTGATATGTTATAGATCAAATGCTCATTTGCTCTTCAGACAACAACAACAACCTGCTTTCTTAAATCATTCCGAACAAATCTGTCACCATAAAACGAGTTTCATAAGCTATTCTATTAACTTCTACCAGGTACTTTAAGAGAAAACAGGTGTGTATTGGGAAATGTAGGCAGAAATGTACTTTCTGGGTTTGAGCCTTAAACAAATCACTAGTTCATGGTCAACTTTTCGGTACGTGGGTCAAAGTCATAGAGGGTTAAACCCATGGATGTTTTACAAACCAAAGAATAAAACAACCCCGAAACCGGCTTGCGCTTGTAAGACAGCAGGGACTGATAATCTGATAAAATAAATAAGGGAAATTCGCAATTTTCTTCAACTTGCTTTCATAGCTCAGTTGGTTAGAGCACCCGTTTAGTAAGCGGGAGGTCTTGAGTTCGACTCTCAATGAAAGCAGTTTTATATGGTTTTTTTTTTCCGGCACTGAAACTTTCGGAGTTTTATCATGTACAAATGAAAGGAATGCAGACTCAAGCTCAAGGTTTTGAGTAATGGTCTCAAATTTGCACTAGAATTTTCCAATGGATACTTATGATTTGGATAATTGTCTGAAGATCAAACAAGAAGAGACGGTGTGTGATTTATTATCTTTATCGACATTGCGTATGTAGTCATAGTAGTGGCCTATACAACTAGTGAAGAATAAAAGGTTTCTAAACACCATGTTCAATCGATATTATTATTACATTAAAGCAAAACTTACATTTGTTTAAACTTCACATTGATACAATTCCTTTAGACTAGAGGGAGTGGAGGGGCGGGAAAGAGGGGGGTGAAGCGCCATGTGGCACTTGTGGGACCCATGTGGGGGGAAAAAAATTGTAGGGAGTGGAAGGGGGGGAAAGGGGGGTGAAAGGAATAATATTATATTGTATTAAAGTTAAATTAAAAAAAAAAGAAAAAAAAACACCCATGAAAAGCCGCCACGTCACCCACCCAAACCCCCACCGCCCGGCTTTCCCCCACCGCCCCCTCCTCCCCGCCCTCCTCTTCCCGCCCCTCGGGACGGTGTTCCCGCCCGGGAACCAAATACCGCCCCCTAAAGCCGCCCCACTCCCCGGAGTCTTACGTGCATAGGGATTAGGGAATTGTATCATTCCTCCTTGATTACACAATTTATCATTTATGTTTATACTTTGTTACCAAGTTATTCTTTCTTTTGACTAGTTTTAAAATTTCAGTTGAATTTTATCTTAACAAACCAATTTACCCTTAAAACATCTTTGTGACAAACCTTAAACATGAAGAGTTATTCGTATCATTAATGAAGATTAATGATAAAAGGTTTTCACACACATCCAAAACACACAGTGTGAAGAGGAAAAAATTTACCTGGTTGATCGAGTAGGTTTGAGCCCTCCTAGAGATGGTGAGGATGAGAACGCACTTCGTCTTCTCAGGTCCGGATCTATTTTCATAAGAGAGAAAAGATGAGACTGTAGAGAGGGACCTAGGCTTGGAGGAAAAAAACTTTCCTCTACCTAGTAGTAAAAAAGTGGTGTGCTCATAACTTGCCTATATAAGAGGTGGATACCTCTTTATATAGGAAGTTAATGGGCTTTCCAAATGGACCCAAGTTAATGGGCTACCCAAATGGATCCCCTAACATAATTGGGTCAGGCCCAGTTAGGGGTTTCTCTACAAGTCCCAGGCATGGTTTAAAAAGGCAGTCATAGGCTCGCCTCGAGGCTTATGCCTCGGCTGAGGCTATGAAAAAACGCCTAAGAGGCTTAGCCTCATGGGTGTCAATTGAAACCTAAGCCTTGGCCTATCCGAGGCTTTCCAAGGTGGTGAGGTTGTGAGGCGAGGCGTTGAGGCTTAAGCCTAGCCACCTAAGTCAAAATTTTGGGTCTAGGAGGTGAAAATTTGTTCAAATCGGGTCAAAAATTGTACTTGGAACGAGTTCCCTTCCCACCTCAAAATCCAACCAAAACACACATGCCCCTCTACCTTGATTCGAATTAGATTCAATTGATGACATCTATAAGGTGGCAGGCGAGGCTATGTCGTGATTACAACCACAAAATGATGAATTTGTTCGATTCAATTGGTTGGATTAGAAGTCATCTTATTCACGTTTGGAAGAACAGAGGGAGAGGAGAGAAAACAGCGTATATAAAAGTAGGTGGCATTAGGGCTTTTATTAACTTTTGGTATTTTTACATTTAACCCTCTCAATGTTCACTAGTTACATTTGGTCTCCAAACTTAAGTTAAAGATTCACATGCTATTAAAACTATTTTATGATGTTTGTTTTATTACTAAATTAGATTTTATAATATCCATGATGTTTTGTTTTATATTATATTGTATTTTTATGATATATATATATATATATATATATATATTGTTATTTTTAATAATGTTTTGAGGCTTACGCCTCGGTCCGCCTCAAGGCTTACGCCTCGTGAGGCTAACGGACAACGCCTCGAGGCCCATTTCAGCCTTTTTAAACCTTGGTCCCAGGTCCAGTACCGCTGAACCTCGCGAACAAGTTAGTACAATATAATAATAATATTAAATAAGTAGGCCTGACACAGTGACCCGCTCAAGGCGGTTCGAAGGTCCGTTTCGGATTCTATCTCTTCACATTGTATATATTTTCCACTTATAAACTATCAGAGTTCAAAATATAAGGGTGGATGGAGCGTAATCCGCCAGAACCCTCTCAACAACCATTCATCAGTGTACATCTCGTCTCTCCGATTTGAAACCATCAAAACTTCATGTAATACACTTACATAAAAAATAGCCGAAAACAACAAACGTTGGGTTATTTATATAGGGTCTAAAGCCTTATGCAGGATTGGGCCTCCTCTTAAAAACACCGCTATGGTTTCTTTCACCAACTATAAAAAAGACAGTGTCAAAGTACTTTCAATATCGCATTTATGTTCAAACGGCGCTATTTTTGTAGGTAATTGTCTTTTCTTGCACTTAGATTTAGATGAAAGCTCTAACTAATTACATTTTTATGTTTCCTTTTGTATCTATTTCACAGATGGCGAACGTGTTCCACGTATTTATTTCACGGAATGGATTCTGGAACTTTGACGGTGAAGGGTATTCTTACACCGGAGTAAGACGCTTTGCAACAGCGCAAGGTCTCCCTTGAACCTGGATCATACAGGCTTTGTGGTTTCGGTAGTTAGTTCGCTGAATATTGCCGCAAATAGGCCCATTTGAATTAACCTACATCAGATCTCTAGGCGAAAGATTACACTTTCCTGTACTTATTGAAGACGATCAATCTTTTAACCACTTCATGATATTCGTAACGCAAAGGCAAGATCCTGTAGAGGTCTTTGTTGTATGGCTCAACGAATGAAGTTTTTATTGGATTGAATGTTGGCTAAGAACTTGTGTTTGGTTATGATGATTGTATAAGATACACAATAAGTTAAGCGAAACACTTAAAAAAAATTACAAATCTACCACCCATACAAGCAATATTTACAATAAGTTAAGCGAAACACTTAAAAAAAAACAATTTATTAACTTTTTTACGTTTCTTATCCCATAAACTAATCCAAACACTTTTTTTAAGACTCTTTTCTCAAAAAGTCATAAATCAATAAACAATTTTGACAAAAAGCACTCTTGCATTTCCAAACTCAATCCCAAACACCTTCGAAATCAAACAATCAAACCTAATCTACAAATCACCAACAATCTCTAAACATGAATTCCAGCGATCCACCCGATCTTGGAGACCGGATGGGTGAGGGTATGTTATCAAGTTTCGTCCTTTTTCAAAGATTCAGCAGCTGTTGCTGATACTATATAGGCTTCTCTTGATGTCTCCCTCCCTCCCTCCCTCCTATAGGTATACCCTTTTAGAACTAGAATAAACCTTTCTTTTTTGCACTTATTAATGTCAATCAAACTTCATTTACTACAGTTTATAGGGTTTGTTGTAGTTTTGAATGAGACCATTAACTTGTAGAGATGTTTCTTTATCTAGTATTGGGTCTGCTTAAGTTTGTTAATGGAATGGGATCATGGTACACCGGGGCGCAATCGGTTTGCATATTGCAAAGAGGGTTTTTTTGATGGTTTATATTGCTTGTTAGGTTCCGTAAACACACGTAGAAAAACTACTAGTTATTGTAACATAATTACATTAAAGTAATGGACTTATGGATACTTGATTTCAAAGAATTTGACGAAGGCGTGACGCAGTATATGTGGAAATTCTTAACAGTTTAGTCAAGCCCTTTAAGGGTGAAATCATATTAGTTATGTGTCTTTTCTACCTGATTTATAAAAAATAAGTAGTGTGAATATTTAGTTATTTTCCGCTTGATAAGATATGTAGTAATAACGACCGTTTATAATGTTTAGTTATGAGGGATAATATTGTGTTCTACTCGTTTACCATGGAGTGGACCTAGATGATCTCTTATGTGAACTCTTCAGAAATTTCTTGGTTACTTACTGTTGATCGATTCCCTGATAATGGATCGATTCAAGTATTCAAAAGTTTGGAACAGATTTGTGTCAAGTGTTTTGGTAACATACTAAAGATATTAAACAGTTTCTTCACATCATCACCTTATGAGGTATGTTCATCTTCATTTGGTTCATGATCATGGTGATAATTGTCGCACCCCACTTTGCTAGTCATGACTTAGGTTGCATTTACACAAGTATTCACTTAGAACATGCTTTATTCATATACTGCCTGGGGACTTACTTTGCCCGGCTTTGCGCCTTATATGTTCTAGAAGCCCTCTTTAACATTAGTGGCATGCAAAGAGCCCTTTAACATATATACAAATACACAATCATTTAATTTAATTCTATTAATAATATGTCATATCACATTTACAAAGAATCAATTATCAGGCATGAACAACTTTCAAAACAATAAATGTATTTCGATTTTCAACCCAAAAATAGTTAAAAGGGAAAATTAATAGAACTTATCTTAGTCTCTTCTCTTATAGACAAGACACAAGAGTCAATAGAACTTGCCTTACCTGTCAAGCCTCTTATAATAGTAGCATCAGCAAGTCATAATCAAACGTACACCACCCATTAACTTGTTTGATACGTTCTAACCATTTATGGCACGATAATTTGTACAAATCTCTATATTATAATTCAAATAAAGCCTTACTACACATTTTATATCTCAATGCTCATATGTTCCAGAAAAAACAATCCTAGAAAATAATGTTTAAGGTTTTAAAAAACCTTCCAATATAACCATAACCCTTAATTATAAATGCTCACATAAGAAGTGATATACAACAATTTGATATAATGTACACATTCCCTTTCTAATCCATTTGATCAATATTTAATCCCACACATAACCTTTTCCCACCATAAAAATTCAAAAATCTGCTTTAGAAAACCAAACAAATTTACGTGTTACAGTAATCAAAAGCTATTCTTTTATGATTAACATCAAATCTTTCTTCATAACCTTTCGTGGAAAATCATGAATTGGAATAATTGTTCCGTCCCATCACTTTTCTTGATGCCATATTTACTTTTTAGGCAGGTATCTATTCTTCCCCACAATCCCATTAAGGACTGTTAACCACGTGCTATAATGCTTATTTAGCCTAAGCGGATGTAAAAATAAGCATACAAGTCAAAGTTTTTGACACCTGGGTTGGCCTATTTTGGTAAGTTAAAGAATCACCTGCTCCTCAGACAACAAGTTGCTTCATAAATCAATGCAAACGAATCTTACAACCTCACCAGAAAATAAAATTCAAAAGCTGTTCTTTTGACTTCTTTAAGCGCCGGGTATTTTGAGACAATAAGAGATGTTTATTGGGAACATCTCACAATAACCTTTGAATTGAATTGTTTCCTTGCTCCACCGTTTTTTATTGCAATAAGAGAACCGGGACTGCTACTGATGAAGCAGTCCTTCAAATTAGACACTGTGAGGAAATGAGGTGGATGGGTTTGAAACTAGTTAATTCACTTTTGACAGCGTAGGCTAGTACACTTGTACGCTTTTTCTTTCTGAATCTTTGTTGATGAATGTTTTAGTAGTTATGTTATACATACGCTCATAGTTTGCTCTCACTGATATGTGATGTTGGAATCATGGCTAGAATTATATATACTTAGTACAACCTGATCCACTTCATGTGATGAGAAATGATAGTTTTGTAAATGAAAAGAGAATGTAGGGGTTGTATCTCAACTTGCTTTTCAGATCTTTAGATGGTTAGAGCACTCGTTTAGTAAGCGGGAGGTCTTTAATTCAAATCTCAATTAAAGCAGTTTTTTATGTTCTTTTTTTTTTCTTTATCTCAGGGACTTTTGATTTGTAATGTTATGGCTAGAAGTATAAAATCTTGTATGGCTATGTTAGATACCATATGCAACCACATTGTTTGTAGTGCTGTGCACCCTTATCCATTTCATGTGGTGGGAACCATAATTTGTTTAAATGAAAAGGGAATGTAGATGAGTGTGCCAACTTGCTTTCATAGCTCAGTTGGTTAGAGCACCCGTTTAGTAAGCGGGAGGTCTTGAGTTCGACTCTCAATGAAAGCATTATTTTTATTGTATTTATTATATTATATTTATATTAATATTAATAATCGAACTAGTCTGGATAGCCTTTGTATGTAACTTGTAAGAATGGACTTTTAATCATATGACGGATGTTTATTTTATCTATTATAATGCGTTTAATCACAAATTTCACGCGGTATTATTAGATGTTGCATATTCTTATTTTTCACTTGTTACTAAAAATTTGAGTCAGTTGACGATAGAAAATGGTAGAACATCATGGCAATATTGGCCATTGCAGTCACCGGCAGGATTTCATACCAAGGTTTGGCGTATGAGTGGTGGTGGCCTCAAGTGGCGCTCTTTGCACTCGAAGGGCAACAACACATTCATCTCCATGGCTCGTTTTTTCCTTGTTTGAAGTATCTTTGTCCCTGCAAATCTGCAAATATTGCATATTTTCCTACTTTGGATGAAGTTATAGTTGAAGATAAAGGAAGAAGAGGGAGTGTATGAACACACAAATGTAGTTTTTAACGTGCATTTTTTTAGTTTAGTGTGTATTTTTTAAGGGCTATTTTAGTATGTAGCTTAAACAAAAGTTAATAATGTTTTAAGAACTTTTTTTTTTAATTTACGGCGTGGTGACTTTGTGACGAAGGAAACTTTGAAAAAAAAAAGAAGAAAGAAGAAGACGACAAATTCTGTCACATTCCTTTGTGGCTGATGCCGTGAAAACACATATATTATTGATTTCCATTTTAAAAACATTTATTGGTTATTTTCCTTTCGTTTAATAAACCATAATATGGCCTTCTTTTATTTGGTGGGTTGCTAAAATTGAACCAAACAAATTGTTGAGGATATTAATCCTTTTGTATATATTTCCATGAATTTTATTTATGCACTAAAAATCAAAACTAACCGTGCAAATGTCCTACCACCTCAATTAGAATATTCCTATACTAGCTTTTATCCCGGGAGTGTCCCGGGATTGAAATATCTAATATAACATAATAATATATCTAATATGACATCATATTTAATGATTTGCCAATACATGATTAATGAATAATAATAATATTATTTATTTTAAACAAATTTCTGCCATATGTTATCATATTCAAATATAAAAAAAAAATCTTTGCCTATAAAGTTATGTTTATCGTTTGTGATTTATTAGTAGAGTAAAATATATTTGAAAACAAAAACCCACAAAATAGTTGTTTTTTTCTCCGTTTTTTATATAGCACTATGGTACTCGTTGGAAAGATAATAAAACGCTCGTTAAATTGGTGTAATTTTTTTATTTAAAAAAATCTCGTATATAAAAGATATTAACAGTTAAAAGTTATAGGAGGAAACATTAAAGAAAAAATTTAATTTTGTTTTTAAATTCTTATCTTTTCCTAAAATAATCTATAATCTATAACTTATAATAAAAGAATTGAACTTTGATGATGTGACATTCAATGGAGGCTTTAACCCCTCATTGAATGTGTCATGTGGCATCATGTAGGATTTTTTAATTTTTGATTTTTTTAATAAATCTATATATATTATAACTATTTTAGGAAAAGATAAGAATTTAGAAAGAAAATTAAATTTTCTCTCTAATGTTTCCTCCCATAACTTTTAAACGTTAATATCTTTTATATGGGAGATTTTTTAAAGAAAAAAATTACACCAAATTAACGAGCGTTTTATTATCTTTCCAACGAGTACCATAGTGCTATATAAAAAACGGAGAAAAAAAAACAACTATTTTTGTGGGGTTTTGTTTTCAAATATATGTTACTCTACTAATAAATCACAAACGATAAACTTAACTTCATAGGCAGAGATTTTTTTTTTTTGATATTTGAATATGATAACTTATGGCAGAAATTTGTTTAAAATAAATATTATTATTATTATTATTATTATTCATTAATCATGTATGGGCAATTTATTAATTATGTTGTCATATTAGATATTTTATTATGTTATATTAGATATTTTAACCCCGGGACACTCCTGGGATAAAAGCTAGTTACAATATATATAGATTTATTAAAAAAACTCAAAAATTAAAAAATCCTACATAATGCCACGTGGCACATTCAAGGAGGGGTTGAGGTCTCCATTGAATGCCACATCATCAAAGTTCAATTCTTTTATTATAAGTTATAGATTATAGATTTTTTCTAAAAATGTTTAATTTAACTTTAATGCGTAATCTTGAATTATAAAGTAAAATTTCACACAACCACTCATACCAACTTAGATTTTTCTCTCTTGTGTTTTCTCCCATAATTTTTAAACGTTAATATCTTTTATATACGAGATTTTTTAAAGAAAAAATTACACCAAATTAACGAGCGTTTTATTATCTTTCCAACGAGTACCATAGTGCTATATAAAAAACGGTGAAAAAAACGACTATTTTTTGTTGGGTTTTGTTCAAACAGGAAAAAAAAAAAAAAAAAAGCGTTCAGGTAAATTATTAATCATGTATAGGCAAGTCACTAATTATGTTCAAATCAGTAAATATGAATTCTATTTTCATCATGCGTTAGCATTGGATTATACGTTGTTTTAGGTTAGATATTAATACTAGAGTTATACATTGTTTAAGGTTAGGCGTTAACATTGGAGATATATTTTTAATTGTTTTAGGTTAGCTGCTACCCGAAGATTTCATGCATGTAATTGTAAAACGCATCATTCTATTTCATATGTAAAATTAATATGTCATATTAGATTTTTCAACCCCGGGACGTTCCCGGGGTATAATCTAGTAGATAAATATCCAAAACCCTAGTTTTGAAATACAATCACAATTGCACACAACTCTCTATGGTTCAATTTTAACAACTACCAAATCATATATTATTTTCTAATTTTATTATAGTTGTTTATAAAACTTATATAAAAATAACACTTGTTTCAACGTGTTACGAAACTGCGATTATATATGTGTGTTGATAGTTGTTAAAAAATGGATATTGATTTGTTATTGATGGTGAATATCTTATTTTGATGGCAACTGTGGTTTATTTCGTGGAGGTTTCTTTGTTTCCATTTATAAAAAATCCATGTGGACACGTTCAGAAGGTCTATTCGTCACAAGACTAAAGTATTCTCCTATCATTGAATGTGCATTACTCAAATATTATTAATTTTCTTATGGGTGAAATAGTTTTAGTTGAAGGAGTCATTTCTAATGTATACATTATTTTGTTAACTTTAATCTAATCTACTTCTAATTTTACACCATTGTCCATCGCGGGTCACAGATAATTGATCTCACGGGAATGGACATCATTTACACACATTAGTACCGCTAGATCAAAGACTTTTGGTATATGTTTGCATATTCTACATCGTAATGCTTACGACATCATTTTAAAAATGTTTATATAAGTTACAATCGTAATATCTAACGTATTAGTAATTTATAAAATGAGAAAACCCACACGACCGTATCAATTATAACTTGCCACCTAAGAATGAATACGATAAAATAAAATCATAACATGTGTACGTAACAACCCTCGTTACCAACCGATTGGATATCCATATAATTGTCACAAAATTAATACAAAATTAAGAACCAATAATCTTATCTACAATCTCTTAATTTCTTCTTTCTTATATGTTTATGTTTGCATCATCATTCCCTATCATGATTTCAACATCATCTACATGAAAACAAGCCATAATCATTTCATCTTCATCCCAATTATTAATTACAATAATTCCATAAACATTCCAAATCAATTGGTCCACCTGAAGTTGATGGAGCTTCTTGATTTTCAAAATTCGACGAAATCTCAAAGTTTTTCTCCGAGCTCACCCAGTGTCATGTGACGCGCTAACCATATCTGTCTCCATCTTCAACCCGTATCCATAGCCCCCGACTAAACCCCTTAATATCGCCTGATCACACACCGGGAACATAGAACTAGAATGGAATTGTTGCATAAGTGGATTAGACTGTCCATCAAGCAACAAATTGTAATTTGATTCGATTGGTTTGTTTAGGAAATTATTGATCAAGTGTTTCTGGTTTGTTTGGCATTCGATTGAATTGGAGAAGCAGGGCACGTTAATCAAATTGGATACGTTTGGATTATTGATCTTACCACCGAAAGCTTTCGGCGACTCCAATGGTGGTAAAGAAAGTAGCAACAACACTGGAATCCGTCCTCATCAGCTCTGAAATGTGCAGTTTCTTGCCTCCTAAAGTCTTGTGAAACACACGACAAATGACCCATTCATTCTGTAGTTTAATCACAAATAATTATTAATCAAATACACATCCTAAAACAGAGGAAAAAACAGAGCAAAAAACAGAGCAAAAACAGAGCAAAAACAGAGTAAAAAACAGGGGAAGAATTATATATCTAGAATCTATTACCTTAGCTGATTTAGGCAAGTTAGACAGAGATGATTTACCCTCTAATCTATATTCATGAGTTACCAATTGTCTTTTCTCCTTTAGGAGCTCTCCCCATGTAGAAAACCAATGTTTTCTTCATTCCGATCAGCAACCGCCCCCTTAATATCTCCTTATCTTTCCCGGTTGCTTTCCAATAACCCGCGGCAGTTGCTCGGTTTGTTCTCAATCCAGTTGGGTACTTCTTGTCATTAACACAAAAGAAATACCACTCTTTCCCTCCCAATTTTGCCAACCTTTAAAAAAAACAGACAAGTTAATATTTTTTTTAATAATAAATACGTTTCATTTCATAACTGGCAAATTACACTAAGATAGCAGGTAGGTAGATTGACAAGTAATACTTTTTAAAAAAATAAAGAAAGTAATAGTTAGTACAATTAAAAAACTCACTAGGCAATTCCCATGGCTCAGTTTTGTTCATATCTACCTCAGCAATCGCCTTAGCAACAAAGGTGTTATCGACAACTTTGTTCGATAAATAATGAGTGATTAGTTCTTCATCAGTTGGATGAAATCGGAATCCGGGAGGCATGTCCATTTGATCTTCCTCTTGATCATGACTAGAGAGGTTCTCCATCATGCAACAGCTAGTTTTTGGAGAATATGAGTTTTTAGGCCAAGATTTGATATGGGTACTTCAACAACCAGTTGGGTTGGATGAGAACATATATAAGGTGGATTGATATTGAAAGCTATGGAGAATCATTGAAAAAAACAGCCATTAGGGTGATGGTGATATAAAAGTTAACACAAAAGATGGTGTATGCTGGAAGATTGGACGACTTATATGGAAAAAAAAGAAACAGAAGGAACCAACTTATGGATTAGGAGGGTAGATGTGGCATGTTGCAATATTCTTGTGACTTTATTTCAATTAATTTAATTAGTTGATTGTATGCTATGACTAATAAAGTAATAAGCCTGGTTACATGTATGGTATTGTGTTATGTATGTGAGATTTGATGATGGTGAATGAACCTAAAAACAATATTAATGTTGTGTTGTTATGTATGCATTGTAGGGCTGGTATATCGTGTCAATCACGATCTGTTAAGACACAAATACGATAAGATACGAACATGAAACAGGTAAACACGAACACGACATGATAAATTATCGTGTCATTTTTTCCAAACACGAACACGAAATTGTTAATAACATGTTAACACGATAATACAAGAATTGTTTATAAACATTAACCATAAAAATGTATCCACAAACCAATGAATGAAAGACTGAGTGGCGCCGGGGTTGAGAAGGAGTACAGGTGTCGACGGACGGTGATGTGTGACAGTGGACTCTTTGATTGTCCACAAAAGGATGACTGAGCAATGTATATGTTCTTACTTTATGATTTGAAAATTGAAAATTATGGTTTCTTGAATTTTAATCCGCATCTGTATAAAGTAATACCCACACCCCATATATAACTTTTTTAAATAAAATTATTAACGTGTGTTAACGGGTGCTTAACATGTTAAAGGTATTTAACATGTTTAGACACGAAACATGTTAACGACCTGTTTAAGACACGAAAGCTGTTAAGGTCAAACACAAAACTTGTTAGGTCGTGTAAGTTCGTGTCATGTTATCGTGTTCGTGTCTAAATTGTCGGTCCTAATGCATTGTGTAAAATCCTCAAACTTGGACGTTATTCATGTAAAAAAAATATGTTAAAATTGTATTCTTTTTAATCAACGTAATACTATTACGTATTCTGAAAACAATTGAAAATTGAATAGGAACATATTTTTTATTTTTACATTAATGATAAAGTATAGGAAATATAGTATTGTACTATTGTTATTTTAGTAATAGAATTTGGCATGGCTTTCATGAATATTTCTATGAAGGGATAAAAAGAAGAGTAAATTCCTTTTTGAGTCCCTGAGTTTTTTTGATTTTAACTACTTGAGTCCAACATTTTCATTTTTAACACTCTCAGTGCTTGTGTTTTAAGTTTGTTATGGTTTGAGTCCAATTTTCTAACTCTGTTAGATTTTTTCTGTTAATATTTATGAAATGACCAAAATACCCCTACCATTAAAAATAAAAAAATTATTAAATATTATACTTTATTATATTATAATATTAAATATATACACACCACACCTGCACACACACAGATCTCAACTCTCGCATTCTCTCTCTTCTCTCTCTCTAAGTACCAAATCCACCACCACCATACATCTTCAGCAACCACCACCACCATACATCTTCACCGATGGTTGAACCACCATCAACACAAACACCACTCGACATCACTCGAACCCAAACGACCAGACCTGACCCAGACCAAACGACCAGACCTGACCAGACCCAACGACCAGGACATGACCCAGACCCAACCGACCAGACCTGACCAGACCCAACGACAGACCTGACCCAGACCCAACGACCAGACCTGACCAAGACCAACGACCAGACCTGCCCAGACCCAAACGACCAGACCTGACCCAGACCCAAACGACCAGACCTGCCCAGACCAACGACCACCAGACCTGAAAGACCCAACGACCAGACCTAACCCAGACCCAACGACCAGACCCAACGACCAGACCTGACCCAGACCCAACGACCAGACCTGACCAGATCTAACCAGACCCAACGACCAGACCTAACCCAGACCAACGACCAGATTCGAACTCGCCCAAACCACACCACTGCAGACCACAACACCAACACCCTTCAAAGCCCTATTTGTGTCTGAAAATCCCTTCACAGCCCTATTTGGGTCATCTCCACCGTCGGCCGCTGCTAAAGAGGGGTGAGGGAGGGAGAGACGAGCGGGGAGAGAGAGAGAGATTTAGAGAGAGAGAGAGAATGACGGGACTTGTTAGAGGGGGCAGTTGGTAGTGGATAGTGGTGCTGAGGTGTGGATGCGGTGGTGGATGGTTGAAGGAGGGCAGTGGTGGTGGATAGTGGTGCTGAGGGTGGGGATGCGGTGGAGGTTGTTGTGGTGGTGGTGGTTTATGGTGTGGTGGTGGTGGTTTATGGGGTGTGGTGGAGGGGTGAGAAGAAAGTGTGAGAGAGAGAGAGAGAGAGTGTGTTGTGTGTGAGTGAGAGAGAGCTTTATTATTATAATTATAATTAATATTATATTATATTTTATTTATGCATTAAAGACTTGTACGTTATTACTTATGCATTATAGAGTTGTTCCTATGTGTAAAATGACTGAGATACCCTTATAGTTAACTGAATGGTTAACGACGTTAGAAAATTGGATCAAACCATAACAAACTTAAAACACTAGCACTCAGAATGTTAAAAATGAAAATGTTGGAACTCAAGTAGTTAATAATCAAGGAAAACTCAGGGACTCAAAAGGAATTTATCTAAAAAGAATGTTGGAAAATTAAAATGCAGAAATGTCATTTCCGTAATAAATTGGATTGATATATAACAAAAATATATTAGAAAGTAAAGCCTTGAATATATGAATTTTTTTAGGAATATT